>APFE031311748.1:103448-124511 GCA_000404065.3 Pinus taeda | reverse complement strand
GCTCTGAGAAGTTCTCTTGGTGTAGAGAAACAATGGGTGTTTCAGGGCTGGAAAAATGACTAAGCTCTCCTGTGGCCCCCTATGGAAAGAAAACAACAAGTGGAAGATTGTTGGGTTGTGTTATATTCTTTCCACATAGTTAACAGGGGGTTTGAGGGGTACCCGTAACCCCACTTTATGGGGTCCGGGGCAGCGCCCCAGAAAATTTTTGGTTTTGACCCTATGTTAGGTTGGGCGGACCCACCTATGGTTTTGTGCATGATTTTCGCACATGTTTTTTGGACACGATGGTTTTTGGTCCATGATTTTGGACGCGATGGTTTTCAATCCATGGTATTGGATGCTTCGGCATGTATAAATATGTATTGTAACATTGAAAGGAATATAATGAAAAATCAAGCTGGTAGTCCCGGTTTTGGGATCCAGTGTGAAATCTCTATGTATACGTGTTTTATGTGTTATGCTCTCACATTTTTATTTTTCCCGTGATTTAGAATTTGTATGTAGGTAATTTCTGTATGGGGTTAAAACCTACATTGATTTCTTCCCCATTTTCTTTGGATTTCTGATTTTGGAAGAATTCTACACAAACAGTTGCAAACCGTGATATAGAGAAAGTGCTACTGCAAGCCAATATTACAATGAATAGAATTACATTGATTGGCATATGATAAAATGAAATATAATTAAGGATTACCATGGATAAAATCTTTTGAAATATCTATCCTTAACTGTAGTATTGAATAGCCATTTAAATTGTCAATCGTGGTAAATAACATCATAAATTCCCATCACGTCGCTCATATGCTGAATGATTGTTTCAAGCGTGCCTTAGATTTTATTGATCGACGATCGACGATCAGGAGTGTCAAAGGGAAGGATTTTAGGACTTGCTTTAAATATCTCTTTGTCATGTGACTTCGCCAATTATCGATTGCTATTAGCTTTATCGCATCGGGAGTTTTTGATTAGACCTTTCTCATATGTCCCTTTATCATTGACATGGCCGAGTTGCCGATCACGATTTTCTTTATCGCATTGGAGGAATTGAGGGGATTTTCTTTATTGTACATCTGGCATTTGTTTTTCTTGATTATCGATCCCAATTACCTTTTTGGATTGGAGAATTAGGTAAGGTTTTTTTTTTTTGTGTGTTCCCTTAATATTGCGATATGCAATCTCCGATCGCTTTATCACAATATAGAATTTTTTTTAATATTTTTAAAGGAACACTTTATTTCTTATTTAAAAGGTTCTATAAAATGATTTATTTACATTGGGGCTTTTAACAAGGATCTTTCTTGTGATGAGGCACATACCATTTTATTCACACATCTAACTAAGTTTATTTTTCAAGGGACCCATTTCATATTAAGATATTATATAAAGGTTTTTATGAAATGGGGGGTTGTTGAACAACACAATAGGTTGGAATGATTGCTTAGAATAATAGCTTGGTTGTTTGAAGTTTGAGAATTAAAGTCACCTATTAAAAGGATATTACCATCATTCCTTAGGCTAGAAATATCATTCTCTAAACCATTGAAAGGGTTAGTTTTATCTAGATTCTTTTTCTTATAGAAGTTAGAATTGATGGGGGGGAATAACATATTTCTATGTAGGAATTTTTATTATTAATGTCACTGATCTCTATCCAACTATATTGGTTGCGAGGGTCATTTTTATAAATCCTAGCATGGGGGGAGATGTTCTTCTTAATGTAACAGGCTATTCCCCTAGTGCATCTACGAGAGGATCGCTTGTTCAAGGTAGACCATAGCGTAAATCCATCTATGTTAGGGACCTTAGATTCTTCGTGCTCCCAAGTTTCAACAAGAAAAATAATATCAACATCATTTGAGATCCAACTTAGCTTGGGGCCTTTGTTCCATGGGAAGCCCCGATAGTTCCAAGAAAGGATCCGGAGCATGTTTAGTTGCTATTGATTACTATCTTTTTGGTTTTTGTCCCGAATAAAGGCTTTTCTGTTTCTGATTATTGCCCATTTTCCTTCCTTTCTAGCTTCTTTTACCTTTTGAACCTCCTTTCTTAATTCTTCTTGATCTTCTGGAATGAGGTCTCCTTTTAGACTTGAGGTTTTACTAAGTATGTTGTGCTTATGATCAGTAGAGCTCACCTTTATGTGGATTAATCTCCTTTATTCTCGGTTAATTTCCCCAACCTTGTTGCTTCTGTGAGACACACTGTTTCAATTTGTAATCTATTATGTAATTCTGTCTGGACTAAGGCTAAGGTATCCTCATCTTCTTCCTCGTTTAAACCGAAGATTATAAGGTTTAAGGTCCGAAGATTATAAAAAGTAATATTTATTTAATGACTGTCTAAATATATTTATTAATAATATTTGGGATTCGAAAGGAGTAAACCATTAATATTAATAATTATATATAATAATATTAATAATTATTATATTATTTAATTTTATTTCTTTATTTTTTTGAGTTAAAATTTTTACTAATTTTTGTCCTTAGTTAAGCTAGTTGTCTAACTGCTAGTTAGCAGTTCTCTACATCTATTTATTACAATAATGGGTGGATCTGTTTCCTCATCTTTCACCACAGTGGCTAGTTCAAAACGTGTCCATGAGAATATCTCTTACCTGATTTTTTCTGAAAGATGTTGTTTATATATATATATATATATGTGTGTGTGTATGTATGTCCATGGGGTCTTCAGTAAACAATCATTGGGTGCTCTGTTAAGTCACACCTTCATGTGAAGTCAAAAGTTCAATTCCCTACCACCCCTTTATATTGAACATAATGAAAATCGTAAATCCCCACCAGAACTTACCATCCAAGCATATATATAATATAAAACAATCATATAATAAGTCTGGAATGCCCATAATTAACCCTATCAGAGCATTGTTATTCCAAATATATCCTTTTATATTATGATATCATCATGATTAAAACAAGTTAAAAAAAAAAAACAAAATATACACACAAAAATACTTTTATTTTTCAATATATCTCACATTATATTTACAGAATTGCTCTCGCCTTTTACACATTACAAAAGACCTGGCCTCACATACCAAATATGGAATGAGACCAATTCTAACAAAATTTAACTTCTCTCCAGCTAAATGTTCCATGTAAACTCACATTCGATTTCTAAATATGGAATGAGACAAATTCTAACCAAACTTAACTTCTCTCTACCTAAATGTTGGAATGAGACAAATTCTAACCAAACTTAACTTCTCTCTACCTAAATGTTCCATGTAAACTCACATTAAATTTCTAATATTGGACTCAATTTAAATTAACTCAACTTTCTAGAGTAATTTATTATTTTTAATACACATATCTTCCTCACATTGGTCGATTAACACTGATCCAAAATCAATATGGTGATTAATCCAAAAAAATTATTTCAAAACAATATGTATTATATAAAAGCTTAAACTGCAGATTTTGGAAATTCTTTAACCCATTGGGCTGAATTTGGTAACCATGTTGTGAAGTATCAAATGCCACTTGAAATAAATTTCTCCATACACAATACACCACCCACAGCCATGAGCACGGCCACGCTGGTGGGAGCAGAAATGGCCGACCTTCTTACCCACATCGCAATTATACCTACTAACCCGAAGGCCCTGATTTTGAGAAAGCGAGGACAGGACATGACCAGGATATGGCTCTTCTCATCACTCTTAGACCAACCGCGAATATAATTCCTTCAACATTTTTCCTCAATTTCCTGTCCTTCGCAACAGAGCTGAACTTATCTCGATTGCCAATTCCGACAGCATTTTTCTGTAGAGGTGCCAGCCGGAAGGAAGCTCCAGCAGCACCTGCGCCTCCGGTTTGCTTCTCAATTCCTTTTTGGGTGTCACCACAACCGCAGTCCACGTTCCCATGCTGACCCACTTCCTTCGAAAGGTTTTCCTTTTTCTGTCACGTCCGCACCAATAATAATTGTGGATAAAAATCAAAGATCGTACTTGCAGAGGATTTCCATGATTTTACATAATATTATATGTAATCAGTCAATTATTGAAGAATGCAAACGGTTGAGAAGAAGCTTCTATCGATCAAACAATCAGTGAATTAGATACTCGACCTTCTCGGTTAGATGTATCTGTATGAGATTGATTTGACTGCCTCTGCCCATTTGCTGAGCCTTATCATATTCCAAGTTTTGTTCTCATCTGTAACTAACAACCCGACCACCACCAGCCATAAAGTGATAAGTCTTCAACACTCCACTGTTATTATCGGAACCCCAAAGTGACACCTCCTCGTGGTGATCCTTAGTTGAGATACTCATCCGTAAAAGTCATGGGGAAAGATTGTACATCTCAATTTGTGAGAGGTTTGCCTTCACAACGTGTTATTTCCAAACTGCTAACTAAGATTTTTCAGGGTGGTAATTAAGATTTTTCAGGGTGGTAATTATGAAATTTTCAAGATGGTAATTATGGATTTCATAGAAGTGTAGTGATTCTTTCCGCATTTTTTTTTAGACTAGTTGTGGAATCGAACCTGGATCTCTGATACAATTAATTGTGTGGTTACACCAACTAAAATACTTACCAGGTGAATAATATACAAGGAACAATCCCAGTAGATACCAACAATTTGATAATATATTTAGATGGCATATACTTTCCTCTCATTACTCATTAATGTACATATAATCCATATAATATTAATTGGATTGTCTATAATGCGACTTTTCGGAGATTCCGTTGACGGAATCCCGCGGAAGAGATAGTTTAAATCTTGATTTTTAGCAGTTAAAAATGGTTTTAACTGCATATTTGGAATTCAGGGGCCTAGAAAAACCCTTGGCAGCATTGATTGTGCAGAAACTAGCTATCAAACTTGAATCCAATGAATGCTGCTCGGATTTTGACCGGAAAATCGCCAGATAAGACTTCAAAATAGTCGGCGGTTATTTAATATTCATATATATTGTTCTATATTAAGAGTAGAAATTAATAGATTCGTCCATAAAATTACTAAAATTTTTTGGAAAGATGTGTGTCATTTGTTCTTTAAAACAATCCACATTTTTAGTTTTGCGTTGTTGCAAGGTGTTAAGAAAGAAAAAAATGAAATGAATAACAAACAACACATATAGTCGCCCCCCTGTTTCAATAATTAAAAATGAATTTAATAAATATATTCACAACAAGAATAGGGAAGTGGAAACAAACTCATATTTCAATTAAATTAATTTGATCGAATAAATAAGTCACAACAAAATAAAGAAATAAGGAAACTCAAAAAAAACCTAAAATTTAATAATAACTAAAATAAAATTCAACTATAACATTTTCTATTATTACATTAGGTTATAAGAATATTATTATTTCATACTAAAAAATTACTTTAAATCCTATCACTTTCGAACA
Source organism: Pinus taeda (assembly GCA_000404065.3). Classification (NCBI taxonomy): domain Eukaryota; kingdom Viridiplantae; phylum Streptophyta; class Pinopsida; order Pinales; family Pinaceae; genus Pinus; species Pinus taeda. Next base: position 119,119 of record APFE031311748.1, on the reverse strand, counting down.
TTTTCTTGAACAAAATTATTTACAGCTATACGACTTACGAGCATTTTCTGAAACGATTTTAGGCCATTAAAACCAAGAGTAATTTTATTCTAAATCTTGGACAATAGAAATATGCATAAATGGAAACTGTGTATAGATAAGAAGTTTTGAGGTTTTAATTTTTGGAAATCAGGTATAATTAAGGAGTTTTGAGATTTTTAATTTTTTTTCCCTCATTAGGTGTGTTCAGGTACGGAAAAAAGTCTTTTAAATTTTAACTTATTCCAGGTTGACAAAAATTAACTCTAATATTAAATTTAAAAAGGGACCTACCCACCTCCTAAAATTAAATTTTTAACTTCTTGCCCTTTAATGCGATACGAAAGGCAACGAAACCATGCATTTCTAAAGATGCCGGCAACTACAATATTCGTTGGTTGGTGAATTATTTCGTCTTTATCAAACTCCGTTGGTTGTTTCACATCATACCACTTACATCAAAGTTTACGCAAATTCAACTCTATAATATTAAAGAAGGGTACGATTTATTAGGTCGGAGATATGGGATTGTGTTTTTATTTTTATTTTCTTAATGTAATATTAAATGTTATTTTCTTGTATTAAATATATATTAATAAAATATAAAGGAATTGAAACAAGCTAAAACGGTAAACGGGAATAATGAGGTTTAAATTTATGATAAATATAAGTCGACTTCGGAAAAAAGTTATTTATTTTAAAATTATTATATTTAATAATGTAATATATTTAGCCATGGGGTATAAAATAGATGGTGAGATAATGGGTGTATTGTTAAGACACAGTGATGTGAAAGTTACTTGTTCAAAAGTTAAGTCATTGGTTCAAAATTTTGTAGGAAAAAATCTAACCATGTTAATATTTGGTGTGTGGTAAACACCAATATTGCAGTGATAATGTTGCAACTCTTGTGGCTTCCTACTTTACTTTTATCAACCCAGTAGTTCGTAACAAGCTTGGAAGCAACAGTGTTGTATGCATAAGTACTAGCTCTTACTGTAGATTGTCACTTGGTCAGCTGGCACAAGATCATCAGGAGCTCAAGTCAGCTTCTATGGATTTCCAGAAGAAGCTTTAACCATGATGAAAGAAAGCTAACTCTATAGAGGCTATTCTATTTGCGGAAAGAGAATGAAAACTGAAATGTAACGCAAACCCTAATAAACCCTAAATTATGCAACTAACCCTACTTTTACATAAAAAGAGATAGAAACTGACAAGATGAATGTCATTGACTACTGAAAAGGTGAATTGCATCTATTTAAACTACTTCTGAAAGAAAATGAGAAAAGAGCATTCTTTTGTATTTTTTGAGTGTTTTTATGTGAAATTATTATGCTTGTAATTTATCGGATTGTGATTGTGGCAGAGGTTTGGTGGCTATGGAGGATGGATTTGGTTTTTGTAGAGGTGGAGGAAGGTGTGGGGAGGTCCTAAGAAGCCCCTAGTACCCTTATGAAGACTTCCCATGCAATCAGACTTCGGAAAATCACTCACAAAAAATTCTACAAGAGGCTGCAGAGTATCTACAAGAGGATCTACAAGAGGAGGCCGAGAGTATTTTTGGAGGTTTTGAAAGTGGAAAATTGATGGAAAATGGTAACTGAACACTAGATGAATGTGTTGAGGTGTCTGGAACTTATCGAGGAAGATCAAGAGGGAACATGATGGTTGGATTTGTTCAAATGTCAAGAGAGAAGCTTATGAAAAAATGCAGAAATTAAGGCACATTGGTGAACTGTTGTGAATGACTTGGGAAATCTATGAGAAGTGAGTTGATGCTGGTTGCTTCATGGATGTATGGTGAGCAAATGTGTCCTGCAAGAGAACTGCACATCTACTTACCAAAACTAAGCAAAGAAAGGACTATCTATATCATGAAAACAGAAATATCTTTAAGTGACCTAATTTCTAACATAGAAACAGAAAATGTTGAACAATAACCTTTCAATGGAAAAACATGCAAAGAGATCTATTGTAAAAACAAGAAATGATCTTGGCAAACTAAATCTGAAGCAACACATTTAACTTTCAAATCAATTCATCACACTAGAAATTGCATGGAAGAGCAAAACAATGTTTTTGGTGGCAGCAATGGTGCCATGACCTCAAATCATAATCATTATTTTTCTCTATTTATGTGGTGGTAATGGTCATGACATCTATAGACAAAGATGGGGAGTGAATGGCGTAAGGCAAGTAAAGGAAAAAGGACATGGATTTATAACATAATGTCCATAGATGATTCATAATGGAATTATTTAGAAAATCAACACCATAGTGATAGCTTTATGCTCTTCAAATATTGGAGATAGTATATACTTAATTTTATTTTAGTTACACTGATAAGTGGATTCATGTGTGGAAACCTCGTAAATATCAACAAGAGGGGAATCCACAAGTTCATACATGAGTTTCACTAATATCCACTTGCATGAGATAATTAATCAATGACTACATGGCCAATTAACTAAGACTAGGTGTCAATTTTCTTTAGTGTATTTTGACATCTCTCTAGATTCACTTCTAGAATCACCACTATATTAGTTCAGTCATGTAAAATATAATGCATTGAGATGTATTATCTCATAATTATATTTTTGGTGCAATAATATAATTCATTAATTCTATTTTTTATTAGATTTCTAGCTAGATCTAATCTATGCAGGTTTATCTATAGTTTCACATGGTATTAGATCCCATGGGAGCTAAGAAGAAGAAGCATATAGTCTATTTTGAGATACTAAAGATTGTAACTATAAAAAAGAATGAAGTTTCTACCTTTTGCAGTTCTTAAATAATGTAACTATTTCAAAAGGAAGACAAATATTTTACTTCAACTTAAAAGTAGAGACTTGTATTGGATGGCCATAGCAACAAAGATTGAATGAAATTCCACAATTAGAAAAATATAAATATTTCAACTACATGGATGAGGCCTTTAATCTCCTATGCTTATTAACCTCCCTATAATTATTATTTCATGTTGAAGCACACATCACTCCAAATCAATTTTCGATGACTATGGAGGCAGTCTTTCGAAAGAAGGATGAGATATTTGATCACATCCTTGAAAATGAGCTTAACTCATTAGATCCAAGTAGTTTTGAAAACATTCAATGTTTTTTCAGAAGGTTCAAAGCCTTGTTACTCTAGTTGAAAGAATGTAGAATCAACAAATCCAAGCAATAATTCCAATTCATTATTGTCATATTGTAAAAATTGAGTCTAGAGTATGTTATATTTTTCTCCACTTTCCACACAGATAGGCTTTCAATAGGTGCATCCTAGAGGATTCCCACACTTGATGCTTTTATTGAGTCCTTGATACATGAGTAGGATAATATCATAACAATTGGAACATTGAAAACTTCCAAATCCCACGCACTCATTGTGCATGAAAGGGGTAAGGACAACTTGAAATCTAATCAACAAACCAAAGTAAAAGGAAAGGAAAAGGAACCAAATCGAAGAAACAAAGGAAATCTCGAGCCTCCCAATGAATCTACCAACCTAAATAAAAATAAGAGAAAGAATGGACAATCAAAATGCAATTATTCCAACTGTGGTTACCATTCAAAATCATGATGCATGAAGAAGACAATTGATCTCATGGTGAAAAATATTTAGTAGAATAGCCTTGGTCAATGTATTCTAAATTGTTCCAAGAAGAAGCAAGGATAAATACCATGGGAATGCACATGCATTACTTGTTATCCATTCTTCCCCTTCTGCATGGATCATAGATTCTAAGCTTTACATCACATGGTAGCCACAAAATATGTTATCTCATATTTAAAGCCATACGTTGGTCCTCCTATTCTCATCAAAGATGATTCTCTAATAGATACAACTAGACATGAGAAGGTAGGTCATGGAGGTGGAATGTATGAGAATGTATTGCATATTCAAAAAATTGCGATAAATATTCTCTAAGTGTAACAAATGACACATATCGATCCTGAAAATCACCCCATATTCAATGAGCATATATGATTTGCAAGATAAATCCAAAATTGCAATTGGTAATGTAAATGAATGATCTTGTTTGTACACTTTTTCTGAATTTGTTCCCAATCAAATTCCATTTTACTACTTATGCATGGAAATGATGAAAGTAGGCTTTGGCATGAATGGTTTGGACATTAAAATTTTAGATAGATGAAAAAACTTAAAAACAAGATGATGGTGAAAGGTCTTCCTGCCTATTGATGGCCAAAAATGACCAAAATCAATAATTGGAGAGATCACCGAGTCAACACCCTAACTAAGCCCTTATGCCTTTGGAATGGTGATTTTGATTGGGTCAAATGGGTCGAGTTACTCCTCATTCTCCCTATTGACTTGTCACTATTTCTAATTACTTATCAACAAGAAAAGAGACATCAAATTAACCCTATTACAACCAATTTGCAAGAAAGCAATCCTTAAGATGATGTAACAGCTCAGTCAAGCCATCAATGATACTGCTCATGTGAAAGGAGACTTATAAAAATGCAATTATCTAATCTAACTTTAAATCTAAATCTAAATGTAATGCAGAAAATAAATAAAACTACTCTAAATGATACATAAGAGATAGATCCCAAATATCAAGTGCAAGGATTCAACAATAATGAGGATTTAACATGCATTGTATAATAAATATCAAGTTGTTGAAACAGTTCTAATAGCTAAGACTATTAATGCAATAAATGTTTTTTTATAGATTTAAACTGATAAAAGGTGTGTTACTAAAACATGGAATTATTGGCACAATTTGTGATTAAAGAATAAATTTTATTTGCAAACGATAATGTTTGACATATAATGATAAACCTAGATCTCGTCCTATTTCTTTACAATGAATATCTCCAATAATTCTCTTAAGAATTTCAGCATTGCTCTAAAAAATGAGGCTGCAATAGTTCATGTTCTATCTCTACAACAAAGATTTTATCTCAAAAGGAAAACCCTCAAAAAACTCAAATATAAATATTCTCACTAATCATATAGCCAAAATTTCTCTTCCAATAGTGCAAAGAGTGTGATTCTTCTTTCTAGCCAGAGGAACCCTTGGCCCTTGTCTAAACTGTTATTTATAATTTACAAATTAAATTCTCAAAATAAGAGTTGTTGAAAAGTTCTTTAGATTTTTGATTTTCAGCGAAGAAAAATCTCTCTTTCATCTTTGTTGTTGCAATTCTATTGCTCCAAGACTCTTGGGCTTCATCCTTTCTAAAAATCTCTCTGCAAAAAGTAACCAAAATAGAAATTAAAATAAACTAAATATGCATACAAAATCAAACTACAAAATTTTCACAACAAATTCACAAATAAAAATTTAATTTAATAAATTAAATGCGGGAATATCCACGCTTATATTGCTCCATGTAGAGATTTCTCTCTAACCAATTTTTAATAGCAAGAGGCTTCAAGAAAATAAGAAATTTCCAAACAAGCTCAGAAAAGTAATTTTAGTTGCAAATTCAGAGTTGTAACTTCTGGTGATTTTTTGTAATGAATTACCCAATCTAGTCAAATAACTACTTTCATATGCTTCTCCTCAAAATTAGCTTTCCAACAAACCCTCATTTGGTTCAGTAAAACTCAAGTTATCGCTTGTCAAAATCGAGATTCCAAAAAAAGTTGAATGTTGTAAATTACAAAGTCTTAAACAATTTCATTTGTGTTTTTATTTTTTTTTCAATTTTTAAATATTGAAATATTAAAATAAACTTTAATTAAATTTAAAATATTTAAAACAAATAATAATAAAACAACATGAATAACATAAAATTACAATTTTTTTGAAATGGGGAGAAAAAATCAATGTTTTGGGCTCATATTATATGAGTGTGTGTGTTGTCTTATGGGGGCCTAACCTAGGTTCAATGTTAGTTAGCCAAACAAATCCCTACACTACGGGCCCTTCTGGCATCGGCCCGCAGAGCGCGACTAATGTCTCACCCAAAGCAGTATGGAGGCATGCTGGAACCAATTTTCCACACTCTTGAGATCGATGGGATGTTGGTTTATTCGAACTATACTTGCCTTCGCACAGGTTGCTTATCCCTCTATTCTACCCTTTAGTACCTTCGTGAACTGTTACAATTGGCTTTCGCGCAGCCCTAACCAAGGGTTGATATGCTTTCGCGCTGCTATGGCAGTGAACTGTGATAATTCCCAAACTATGCTAAGTATCTTACTTATATATTAATAGATCTTAGTTAGCTTAGTGTAAACTGATGTTCTTACTTGCGTTCACTTAACCAATACAGTTATACACATCTGCACATCATATAAGTATTAGAAGTGAAATTCATACCCAATATAATAGATGCATAAACAGGAAATAAAGACGCAGAAATTAGAGAACACTTCTCTTTATCGATAATTCCAGATGATTATAGACTCTACTCACTCTGTGTGCTTAGCTGCTAGGGTCTATGCACTCAGCTGTAGACTTCTAGGCCTCTGCGCACTCATCTACAGAGCTTCGACCTACACAACGACCCAAACTTAGATTTCTACTCCAATGATAGGACTCAAGTCTTCGTCATTGATTTCATGCCTTTAACTACTTAGAGCTTCACTTTATTTATACAATCCCATGGCCCGTGGACCATGGGTAGATCTTCTACAACCGACATTACATTATCAAAATAAGGGTGGACAACCCTATGACTCTTTAACAACTACGTGCTCTGCGACTACAAAATATAGATTCTTTACATTAGGATTACGAAATTGGACCAAAATATGGGCTTTAAGATCCAAAACTACCATTGGGAGATCCCACGCCCAACAGTGAGGTGTGTGGGTCTTGCCCACTTCACCATATTTTTAAAATTTGAAATTATATGTTTCTCTTTCTACATAATACCCAAGTCCCATTTTAGTAAACCTCTTCCTATGTTAACACCTTGTGATTGATGAAAAACATGTTATAAATGGAAGCCCCACTGACATCATGCATGTAATCCTAGGAGTTCATCTCAAGCATTTAAAGAGGTGTAGCTCAAAAAAAGTCTCCCGAGGCACGGATAATTTTTCCCATTTTCTTATATTAAATTTTTTAATATAATTATAATTTTATATTTACAATATATTTTTAATATATAGTTTATATTTTTATGTTATAGCTAGAAACATTTATGCTAAATGCTTAAATTGTTTGAAAATTAAAAAATATTATTTATCATATATTTATATATAATTCAATAAATAAATAACTAATTAAATAGTTAAAAATTATTTAAACAAAACTTAAATTAGATTTATTTTAATTAACTAATAATTATTTTAATTAATTAAGATTAAGCAAATTAATTAATGTTTATTTTCCTGGATGTGGGTGTTAGATAAGTCATTAATGCACATGGGCCTCCGAACAAGCAAGTGGCTAATCCATATGGCAACCTACACCTTCCTCTGTGGGAAACTAAGGCAAGTCCTAGCTCCTTGGCCGACACCATCAACCAATTTGGAAAATCGAGAAATTATCTGCAAATTCCGAAATATGGAGCAAAACCCACCGCATTCACGTATTTGGCCTCTTATTTGCTCTTGGCATCCCTCTGTAGCAAAGCCGAGTCTTTGCAGTACTACGGGAAGAAGTTGTAGACTCCTCTGCTGCGTCGACCTAGGCAATGGTCACCATTTTTCTCAATCCTTTCTCTGCCACCTGTATTTTGAGGTCTTGACCCCTTCCTCTGGTCTGGATTTGAATTCCCCTACTCCTCACAATAGACCCTTTGTTGCTCTTGGCCTGCCTCCTGACCCTGCAATTCATCGCTCACTGCAGCTTTCTAGACAAAGAACCATGTGCCAACGTCATAGAATGAGGTGAAGGCACGGTGGTAGTCGGGGCAGCGCCACTCGCCCTTCGTCCCTACCCCCTTCTGTCTCCACTTCCCCATCTGTCTCCCCTCCCTTAAGCCCCTCCAATTCTCGCTTCCTTGGTAGATACCCGGACACCCATAGTGGTCGAAGCAAATTAGGCACCAACAAGGTTTGGAATTCAGGAGGAGTCTCCCTGCACACTGCTACCACTCCTTCCTCCTAGCAAGCGCAATTCTAGTTTCACTGCACCATGGATAGGCCGCTCATCATTGCCACCGTCACGGTGGATTTCAGAGAGGTCTCTAACTCCTGTCCCGAATCAAAGCTCAGCCTGGGAATTAACCAGGATCCTCCAAAGCTCGGCATTTTTCAAGGGAAGCCGAGCTCCACCCACCTACCAAGAGACATGGACAACCCATCCAGTAGCCGACAATAGACTCTGGGAGGCGAAGCCACCGACAAGGACAAAGGAATTCAAATGGAGGACACTGCAGTTGGTGGGCATGTAGTGGATATTGATTCAGAAGAATATGTTTGGTGTCCAATCATGGATGAAAAGCCAATAGAAGCCACCTTGTTGTTGCATGCCAAGTCACGCGTCAGGTCTTGAGTTTGGTTTTCCTTATTTTCGTTTCCAGCTCAATTTGAATTTCGTTTCGTGTCGGGTCAATTTTGAATTTCGTTTCCAGCTCAGGTCGCGAGCATTGGTTCTCATGAGCTATTTTACTATGGAGAATTTTTAGCTAAACTGTGGGTTTTAGTATGGATGTATTATTGAAATTTATAGTCTTTTGGTTAAATTTTTGAATTTTGGAACTATAGCTCCTGCAAGGGTAAAATGAACTTTCCTTATCTCGTTCTCAGACTGGTTTCCCCAACTGGGGCAGTCGCGATATCAAGGCTTGATGTTTAAAATGGTCATATAACTGACCCATTACCACAGAGGCCGGAGCCTCTTTGTACATTATGTCTTTATTAATAAATCAGTTTTACATCGAAAAAAATATATATTAATGTTTTTATTAAAAAACAATAAAATATATATTTACATGTTTACATGTTTTATGATTAAGTAGTAAAAACTGACTAAATTTTGACCAAAAATATTTTTCAAGCCATCAGTGAGAATGAAGTGAAATCAAAACTACTGGAAAATTGACAAAAAACAAATGAAAGCAATGTAGCCATGAAAACGAAAACCCAAGAAAAATGAAAATCTTGCGAAACAAAGCAATTCAAGAAGCGACATTAAAAAAATATAAATGGAGGACCCCATAATTTTAAAAAATTATGGAGTGTGGTTAAAGCCTCAACACTACAATATAATTGCTTTATGTATTTTGTGAAGGATGTGCTCTAGGAAAACATCACAATGGACTCTCCTAGATCTATAAGTTTCTCCCTCCATAAGTTAATGTTTCATCTATTTAGTGTTGGAAATAATACTGAGAGGGGGGGGGGGGGAATCAGTATTATCAAACTCTTATCAATTTATACAAATATTTTCAGATCTGACAATTGAAACTTGCATATACCTTCCAAACTTATAATTTAATTTATTCTTCAGATGTTTGTCATTAATCTATATGTGAGAACCATAGAATAATGAGCAGGAACACAAACTAGACAGTCACACCAAGAAACACAAGATGTAAGGTAGAAACCCAATGTGGGTGAAAACCACCTGCTGCAATATGTCTCTATCTTCTTTCAATTAGAAACTTCTTCTTACAATGATTTTGTACTGGTGTAGTATTTTACCAATACACAGGCTGCAACCTGCAAGGAGCTACAACCCTCTCTTGTTTTCCAGCTTCTTCTGGAAGGGAGCTACAATCCCCTTAGCTCTTGTACTAGCTGAAATACTAGTACGTAGGTGCTGACCTACAGAAGTCTACTACCTTCTCTTTCCTTCCAGGGACCACGTTTCATAAATTTTCAAACTAGATCCAAAATATCATGTACATGTGCATCACCCAATCTCCTTTAAACAAATAACTTCTCAGAATGCAGTAACCAGAAAATAACACCAATAACTAGACACCAATTTAAACCCAGATCTCTACAGAAACAGATAAAATATAGCTAAAATATATTTCAAGAAAGGTCTGCAACTTCACCGAAGGAAACCTGTAGATATTCGCACTTCTGATGTGACAAGTCTGCGCAACTCCGCACATGCTTCTTCTCTGGTTCTACGCACCTCCACACTGTGTCGTTGATGCTCTCTTCAGTAGATCTAACTTATAATGCTTCGGTTTCTCCTTGATTCAGATTCAACTATGTCTCACCAACCGATTATAAAAAATTCAGATCTTTCTCTTCTTAAGATTTTCAACTCTTGTGATTAGCCAAATGATATCCTTTCCCTTTTGTAGGCTAGGCCTCACTCAAAACCATGGACCAAAACCATTGAGAAATAATACCACAGACCCAATACTTGGGTTCAATTCTTTTGGATGCAATACCACGGACCAAAACCATAGGATCAAAAACTGTCGGACTAATACCATGAACCAACCATAAGATTTCCCATGTGTGTGCACTTTTCTCTGCATGAAAGTGCGTGAACTTTTCTCTGCATGAGAGTGCGTGAACTTTTCTCTGCATGAAAGTGCATGAACCTTTCTCTGCATGAAAGTGCGTGAAATTTGCTGCACTATAATTTATCATCTAAGATGAGTAGGTTTCCATCAAGTACAACATATGTATCATAATGCCAACAATCTCCCCCTTTGGACTTGATGGCAACAATAACCAATCACTCTCCCCCTTTGACATCAAGGGAAAAGGGGCAAACTACCATACTCCCCCTTGAGTACCTGCGGAAAACTCTGAACGAGCTCCCCCTTTGTATATGCTCTGTGCTGAAATGTTGTCTGCAAAAATATGTTCTACAAGAAAGAACATGATTCCATACATTATAAGTAACCTTCCTATCATCAAGACTCATACATACATCCATATCCCATCCAAGTGGGAATACACTAGATAGACAAAACTTATGTATCCCAGGCATAGTGGGGAAACCAAAATAGGTCGTTACATGACCTTGATATGAAAAGAAGTACATGACATAGAGACAAGAACAACTATCAGCAGAATCAACCTTCAGACTAGCACACATTGATCTACTCCACCAGAAAACTCTTGAGAAATCAAACCAAGGACTTCTAAGATAATGCCAACAATGCGTCATTAGAAGAATATATGCTCCCCCTAAACCTATGCCAGATGATCTCTGATAGACCCATTCGACCCACATAGACTAGCAAATGTACGTGTATCCTCCTGCATACAACAGACAAGATTCAACAGTAGGATGATGCATCAACAACCCCCAGCTTCTGTCTGAGGTATTCAAATGTCTCCCTAGGAAACGGTTTGGTGAGTATATCAGCAACTTGTTCCTTGGAGGGAACATACTCCAATTTGACCTTTTGTTCCAACACTTGTTCCTGGAGAAAATGATACTTGATTGGTATGTGCTTGGTCTTTGAATGCATGACTGGGTTCTTTGAAACGCTGATTGCACTTGTATTATCACATAAGATGGAGATAGGTGGAGTCCAAGTGATTTGAAAATCCTGCAAAGTTTTCATCATCCAAATGAGTTGTGTGCAACAAAATGCAGTAGCCACATATAATGCTTTAGCTGTAGATAAAGCAATCGAACTCTGTTTCTCGCTGAACCAAGTTACTAATTTGGAACCCATAAAGAATGCACCACCACTAGTGCTTTTTCTGTCATCCACGCTTCCAACCCATTCTGCATCTGTATAAGCATGAAGAGTGAGATCTGTATCTCTAGGATACCATAGACCATAGTTTTGAGTTCCTTGAAGATACTTGAAAATTCTCTTTACTGCCTGAAGATGAGTTTCCTTTGGATTTGCCTGAAATCTTCCAACTATTCCCACTGCATGCATGATGTCTGGTCGAATTCCTGTAAGATAGAGAATACTACCAATCATAGTTCTATAGGTTGGTTGATGCACTGCTGCCGAGTCATCATTTGTGCTGAGCCTGTCACCATTTCTAAGTTTTGCATCATTTCTAAGAATGAATCCATCTGGTTGCTCAATGTACACTTCTTTTTCTAAGTCTCCATTCAGAAAGACAGATTTCACATCCATTTGAAATACTTTGAATTTCTGAAAGCTAGAGAGAGCAAGGGACATTCTGATGGCCTCAAGTCTAGCAATGGGAGCAAAAGTTTCTTCAAAGTCTATTCCTTCTTGTTGAGCATACCCTTTACAAACAAGTCTGGCCTTATTTCTAACAACTTCCCCATTTTCATTCAACTTGTTTTTGAATATCCATTTTGTCCCTATGACATTCTTATCTTTTGGTCTAGGAACCAACTCTCAAGTGTTGTTCCTTTCAATTTTCTCAAGTTCATCATCCATTGCCTTGACCCAACATTCATCTTTGCATGCCTCTTTTACATTTTGTGGCTCAGTGGAGGAGAGTAATGCCAAATAGCTTGAAGCTTCTTCTATTGCTCTTCTTGTTTGTATACTAGCCTCTTTCTACCCCAAAATTTAAGATTCTGGATGATTCTTCTAATTGTACCTGGATGGAGTCTTTTCTTCTATCCTTATCTGTTCTTCTCGTGCCTCATTGGTCTCTTCTTCTTCATCATGAATCTGATTTGATGTAGATGGATAGTCCTCTTCATCTTTGAAATCTTTAGATCTTACCTGCCTAGGGGTGTTTTCATCTTCATCAAACACTACATCAATACTTTCAACAATTTTTCCAAGCCTTTTATTGTAACACTTGTACGCTTTGTTGTGGGGAGAGTAACTGAGAAGAATGCCTTCATCTTCTCTGGGTTCAAACTTGCCAAGATTTTCATCAGTATTTCTGATGTAGAATTTACTCCCAAAAATTTTGAAATATTTTACCGAAGGAGTCTCACCATACCAGAGCTCATGAGGGGTTTGAGTGTTGTTCACCCGAACGTTTGTTTTGTTGAGAATAACAACTGCAGCAAATGCGGCTTCACCCCAGGAAGTTGCGGGAGTTCCAGATTCATCAAGCATAACACGAGCCATTTTTTGAACCGTTCTGTTCATCCTTTCCACTACTCCATTTTGCTGAGGAGTCCTCATTGTAGAGAATTCTCTTCTTATTCCATGTTCTTCACAAAAATCGAAAAATTCATTTGAGGTAAACTCCCCACCTTTATCAGATCTGAGGCATTTAATTTTGTGATCTGATTCATTTTCAACCAAAGCTTTGAAGGATTTGAATTTTTCGAAGGCTTCATCTTTGTGCTTCATAAGTCCTATCCAGAGCATCCTTTAATAGTCGTCAATGAATAATATAAAATATTCTTCTCCCTGAGGTGAACTTTTCCTACACGGACCACATACATCAGTATGGACAAGCTCAAGTGGCTTGCTAGCTGATCCTTCCTTCTCAGGGAAGTTAGTTCTGGTTTTCTTACCAAACTGACATGACTTGCATATTGTATTGTCTAGAATTCTGATGTTTGTGAGACCACGAACTGCTTGGTATTTGCATGCTTTCCTTATTTGTGAGAAGCTTAGGTGCCCCAATCTCCGGTGCCATAGCTAGTGTTCATCATTCTTGCTTAGATAGCATTGATTCTTTCCTTCTTTGAATATATATAAATTATTTGGAGTTCTTATGCCTTTGATCACTGTTTCTCCTGTATCAATATGCTGAACACTACATCCATTTGATCGAAATATTACCTCAGTTCCTTGATCGCACATATGACTAACACTCAATAGATTGTGCTTTAAGCCATCAACATACATAACATTTCCAGCTTTGACCTTTTCTTTCAACAGAATAGAACCTTTACCTTTTATGAGCTCAGGGGTGTCATTTCCAAATGAGACCTTCTTCTCCTTTTCTAAGGCACTATACAATTGAATTTTTTCCTTATCACCCATCATATGTTTTGAACATCCACTGTTGATGTACCATTGATTTTCCTGCCCTTCCGCATATAAGGCTATACCACATCTTTCTGGTTGTAGTTCTTTCATTCTCCATGTTTTGGCACTTGAGGCTTGTTCCTTCTGAGTTGTTTGCCGAAACCTGCTCCTACATCCAGAATCTTCATGACCGAAGTTGTTACAAATAGAACATTCAATTTCGTTTTCAAGAGTAGAAAATTTATTGTAGGTTCTTTTCATGATCCTAGTCATACTTCTTTGTTTTTGAGCTTCTCTAGTCATGATTGTGTTATAGGAAACACATTGAGCTACTTTGTGACCAAAGTTATGACAGGAGAAGCATTGCCCATTGAAGAAACTCCTTCGATTATCAAATCTACCAACCAAATGATTGTAGTTTCTAGTGTTATCCATTCTTGAGGTAGATTGAGAAGATTTTACCTGTGGCTGATTGTAACTTTTGTTCATCCTTAAGGTGGATTGCCCGTGATTTACCTAGTAGCCTTTGTTCATTCTTGAGGTAAATTGTCCCTAATTTACTTGGTGATCTCCATTGGGCCTTTGCTCACTCCTCCTTGCTGCATCAAGATAACTTTTTTAGGTGGATGGTTTCTGTGCTTGAGATGTTTCTTCATTATATCCCAGACCTGTCTTGATTAGGGGAGAAAGCTCCACATTGATAATCTCATCTAGAGTTTCAGATCCTTTAACAAATCTAAGATTAAGAGCTTTTGTTTTCTCAATCTCTTTTCTAAGTCCCACAATTTCACATTCTAACTTTTCATGATGTTTTTCCCTTTCAACTATTTGAAATTGCAAAGTATTAATAATCATATTTTTCTCTTCTAAACAAATTTTGAGTTTAGAAATCTCTTCATAAAGACCTTCATCTATAGCATCCATGAAATCATCATCTTCAAAAGCCATTAAAAGTCTATAGTTATTACCTCATTCATCTTCATCACTATTTGAGAGTCCATCACTATCTTCATGAGTGTAGTAGCTTTTCTTACTTACATTCTGTTTCTTGTTCCATCTAACAGGTTCCTTACCTTTGTCAAGCTTGTCGTTCTAAGGACACTTGGCAGCATAGTGACCGACTCTTCCACAAGCAAAGAATTTGAAGGGTATCTTACCTCTGAATCTTCCAGCACCCCGTTGAAGGTTCTTGACAAAATTTGATTCTTCCTCTTTTTCTGACATATGTCCTGACTCATAGTAATCTCCTTTGCCTGAAGCCTTGAATGCAGCTTCTCTCTTGTTTGAAGGTCCTCCTTTCCTCATTTCGTAAGCAGTTAGAATTTTGTGTAGCTATGACATGGTAATTTTCTGTAGATTCTCCTTTTCTTCTATTGCAGAAACTTTTGATTCAAACTTAGGAGATAAAGATCTTAGAACCTTTTCAACCACAACCGCCTCTTTTATTTCTTCACCCAAGTTTTTCATACAATTAACAATCTCATCTATTCGTAGGAAATAGTTAGCACACTTTCATTATTGTACATTATGAGATTTTCATACTGAATTCTGAGGGTTTGAATTTTTTCTCGTTTTACCTGTTCATCTCCTTCATAGCTCAGAACGATCTTGTCCCATATTTCTTTTGCGGTTTTATACTGCATAACCTTGACGAATTCTGATTGAGATAGATATCCTAATAGAGTATTGACAGCCTTTGCATTTGTTTCAAACTGCTTCTTCTCAGCTGAATCTGTGGGAGTTGTTGATGGAAAAGTGTACCCTATATCTATGATATCCCAGACTTTTGTACCAAGAGATTGAAGATAGGCAGTGACTCTTACCTTCCAATAGATGAAATTGGTCCCATCAAAAATTGGTGGCCTGATCGACGCTTCTCTCTCGTAGTTGCTCATGATGATAGATCTTCCTTCA
>APFE031311748.1:88647-102806 GCA_000404065.3 Pinus taeda | reverse complement strand
GGGGGGGGGGGGGGTGAATCAGTATTATCAAACTCTTATAAATTTATACAAATATATTCAGATCTGACAACTGAAACTTGCATATACCTTCCACACTTATAATAGACAGTCACACCAAGGAACGCAAGATGTAAGGTGGAAACCCAATGTGGGTGAAAACCACCGGCTGCAATATGTCTCTATCTTCTTTCAATTAGAAAATTCTTCTTACAATGATTTTGTACTGGTGCATTCTTTTACCAGACGCGGGCTGCAACCTACAGAGAGCTACAACCCTCTCTCATTTTCCAGCTTCTTCTGGAAGGGAGCTACAACCCCCTTAGCTCTTGTACTAGCTAAAATAATAGTACGTAGGTGCTGACCTACAGAAGGCTACTACCTTCTCTTTCCTTCCAAGGACCCCGTTTCATCAATTTTCAAACTAGATCCAACACATCATGTACATGTGCATCACCCAATCTCCTTTAAAAAAATAACTTCTCAGAATGCAGTAACCAGAAAATAGCACTAGTAACCAAACACCAATTTAAACCCAGATCTCTGCAAAAACAGATAAAATATAGCTAAAATATATTTCAAGAAAGGTACGCAACTTCATTGAAGGAAACCTACGGATATCCACACTTCTGCCGTGACGAGTCTGTGCAACTCCGCAGCTGCTTCTTCTCTAGTTTTGCGCACCTCTGCACTGCGTCGTTGCCACTCTCTTCAGTAGATCTGACTTATAATGCTCCAGTTTCTCCTTGATTCAGATTCAACTATGTCTCACCAACTGATTATCAGAAATTCAGATCTTTCTCTTCTTAAGATTTTCAACTCTTGTGATTAGCCAAATGATCTCTTTTCCTTTTTATAGGCTAGGCCTCACTCAAAACCATGGACCAAAACCATTGAGAAACAATACCACGGACCCAATACTTGGGTTCAAATTCTTTTGGATGCAATACCACGGACCAAAACCATAGGATCAAAAACTATCGGACTAATACCATGAACCAACCATAATATTTCCCATGTGCATGTGCTTTTCTCTGCATGAAAGTGCGTGAACTTTTCTCTACATGAAAGTGCATGAACTTTTCTCTGCATGAAAATAACTTTTCTCTGCATGAAAGTGCGTGAACGTTTCTTTGCATGAAAGTGCATGAACTTTGTTGCACTATAATTTATCATCTGAGATGAGTGAGTTGCCATCAAGTACAACATATGTATCATAATGCCAACATTTAGAAGGCTTTAGGAACAAGTTTATTAGAGGAATATATCGACAAACTATAGTCAAAGCTTTGATCAGAGAAGTACTACCAGAACTGCTTCAACTCATCCTTTGTAATATTTGGGCCTAATATAGCACAAATCATAATGTATTTCATTAAATGGGAATGAGGTTAAAGAAAAGAAGACAGCCATAAACAATGTGCATTGTGAAAGTATATACAATTTAGTGATGATTGGTCTAATTAATACAATAGAAACATTCACGTAAAACTTAGACAAGCAAGGGGGACCCAAAATTTTAAATGCACAAAGTGAAAATTTTGGGGTTGTTGTAGTCACTACAATAGGGCCATAGCTTAATTTATCTTGATTACCAATTCCAACAAAATTCTACTCTAGAGGCCACTGGATGGAAGCTCCAACAACACCTACACGTATAGCTTTCTTCTCAATTCCCTCTTTGGGTCTCACCACAACACAAATCAATCCATTATTTGAATCCTTGAACCTCACTAGGGCCTCTGGCATACCAATCCTATTGAACATATATATATATATTATATATATATATATATAATATATATATATATATATATATATATATATATATATATATATTATATATATATATATATATATATATATCTGTATATATGTATGTATGTATGTATGTATGTATAAAGGAGGGCTCGATATACATGTTTTCAAACTGTGCAAGCCCTCCGATTGAGTAAGGATTTGAGTACTCTACACATTTTTGTAAAGATCCATGCATCAAGGAGACAACAATTTATTCCACTTCTCCTTTCATTGGTATTCTTCCACAATGCATCAATTTCATTCCTAGGATATAAACCCAAATCTAGATTAATTATGCCACGAAAAACATAAAAGAGGTTTAAAAAATATCCTTAACTGACTAATCCCAGCCTTAATTGTCCAATGAAAGCTTTTTCTTTCCACCACATTTTCATTTGATGATGGCCCACTTCCTTTGAATAATTCTCCTTAGAAAACCAACTTTAAAAGAAGTTTTTTGACACATTTTCACCCATAATAATTCTAGATAAATATCAAAGATGGTACTTGCAGAGTAGTTCCATGATTTTGCTTAATATTATATGGAATTAGCTAATTATTAAACAATATAAACCTTTGAGAATAAGCTTCTATTAAGAAAGTAATCGGACAATTAGAAACTAGATATTGTAACTTTGTGCATTCTTGGTTAGATGTATATGTATGAAATTGACCTTGTTGCCTTTATGCATTTGTTGAGCCTTTCATATTTCAATTTTTGTTCTTGTTCCACTCATTTTTGTCAAAGTTCCAAAGAAGAAGATGTACCAATTTTTTCAAAAGATCGAGATCCTCAAGACATTGGTTTACTGAGTCATTATAAACACATTCTGGAAATTTGTAATGTAAATGAGGCTAGTAAGACCATGTATGTATGTAACAACCTAATTAAGCCTATTATCTTGGCAGAAATTTCATCCTAGGAGTTTTTTCGTCTCATAGATTCATCTGTGTCTCTAAAAATGGATGGTTGGTAGATTTTTTCACTCCAACCTGACCCCAAAGCTAGGGTGGAATTTTTCATCAAAGGATTAGGTGAGTCCTAGTGTTTTAGTCGAGCCTTATGTAAAAGTGATTTGAGAAGAATTTAAGGTAATTGGCTAAAATGTTTTGTTACAAATCATTTTGTCTACTTGGTAAAAAATATTTTAGTGCTGGTCCCTGATACTTAGACATTATGGCTAAAATATTAGAGGGTGGAAAAAATATTTAAACCCCTCAAATGTCAATTAATTAATTTTTCTAGAAAATATTAAATTAATCCTAAGCAATAAAATTAATTAATTAGAGTCAAATTTAGAATCTTAGAGAAATTAAATTAGAATCCAAGAGAAAAAATTTGTCGGTATCAAAGAAATTAATTTTTGGAGGTCCCCTACCAAGGGAATATTAGAAATTTCAAGAAAAATTGGACAAGTCAATTCTTTTATGAGATTAGCTCAAAATAATTATTTTTGAGATAATAAAAAATGAGTTAAATGAGAAATTTGAAAATTCCTCAAAAAATAAATATTTTCAACGATGGAGATTAAAAGATGATTAGATATTTTTTGACAACCAAGATTATTTTGACATGGATCAAGCCAATTAGCCACTATTTTTCCACTTGGAGGATTTATCTATAAATTGAAACTCATTTGTGTCCCAAGCCATCTAGTTTTGGCTTATGTAACTTTGAAAAGTTGATGTAAATTACTATCTCATTGGAAATGTTGGAATAATCATAATAAAGACTTTGGGGTGTAGTTCATGGTGTCTTTGGTTTGATGATTTATGGTAGGTGTTAGGTAAGGGAATTCCTATGTTGTATTTTATAAATCTTTTAGTCGTTATTTCATTGTGGGTGATAGGAACATTCTATTGGTAAGTTGTGGGCTTACCTTAGGTGATTTGATTCACTAGGTGTTCTAATGATCTTTTCTTCAAAAATATATAGTGTTTGCAAGTTCCCCAATCCTTGGACTCTGATCTAGGTGGATATTGGCAGCCACCCACCTATTCCACCTAGAGCCCCCATCCAGTTTCATATGTTTCCTTGTTCATTTCAACATTTACTATTTTTAGCAATATTTCAGGTTCTAAACTTCTGGAGCAGTTTTGACCCCATAAAAAACAATTTTGGGGTTTCCTAGTAGGCTCATGGATGTGGGCAAGACCTTTCCAGCAAGGTATTTTATGGGCCAAATAGAGATAATATGACCAAGTTACGACCCTGTAAATTTGTTTTCCCAACTAATTCCAACGGGGCCCACAAACTCTTGATGTTACATCTCCTGGGGCTAGGGTTTTGGTTGTTTAAGGTTTTCTTATGTTTTCCAATAATAAATACGCCCTCAAGCCTCATTGTAACATAGTTCAGAGGCATGTAGCTGCCACATCTCTTCTCAAAGATAATCTACCATTGACTAAGCTATCTTATTTCCATTCCTATTTGTAAGCACACTTCGATATTTTTCTGTTAATGAAATGAAGTGTTTTTTTATTGCATCTCTATGTTTATAATTATATATGTAAGTTTTTGTGTTCTTGTTTAAGTATGGATCAGTCGTATCAGAGTGGTCTACTCTTTCATTGTTTTTATTTGCATGTACCCAAAGAGGTCAGGGTATAAGGAATTAGGGCTTGATCTGTTTGAACCATTGCAAGATTAGCCTCACAAAACGTGACGAACTCCCATAGAGAAAGAAAAGAAAGATGAAGGGGCAAGAGATCCTTTCAAAATGTTGCTTAAGCAATCCCTCGAGCGATAGAGAGACGAGATGATGAATAACTTTTCCCAAATCCTTCGATAACTACCCACAGGCGATGCATCTTCATTTAGCAGCTACTCTGGAGGCGCTACTCCTTTTAAGGTACAAGTTAACTTCGATATTCCCATATTCGAAGGCCTGATAGATACATACACCATTGATAAATGGTTAAATCTATTGGAAGGATATTTTTCAATTAATGACTTTTCCAATTGGGAAAAGATTACTTTTCCACTTCTCAAAGTCACCCCACATGTCAAGGACTAGTGGGAAACCTACTATAAACAAAAGAACGAGAGTGGACCCTCGCTATTTTCAGCTGCACCCACTTGGAATTCTTTCTGAGATGCCATCAAGGAACAATATTACCCTGTCGGGAGCTGTGAAGACAAATACATAAAGTGGACCACGCTATGGTAAGGAAGGGACCAAGGTGTGCCAGAGTTCACAAATATTTTCCATGCCCTTCACATGAAGCTGGGTATCAATGATACTGAGTGGCATTTGGTGCTTAAGTATCACAACTATCTACACAACTAAATCCAAGACGAGATGGAGTTCCTGGACATTTCCTCACTCGGCATAGTGTATCAGTACGTTGTCAAGATCGAGCAGAAGTTTAAAAAGAAGAAGTGGGACTTTGGATCAACAAATCCAAAGCAAGTAAAAGGCACCCCTAAACCACATAACAAAGGACCAAGCTAAGGTCGGGCTACCCAGGACAACCCATCGAAGCTGCAAGTAAAGAACAACACCACGAAGACAAAGAAGGACACAGGAAAATGGTGTGAGTTCCATAAGATATCCACTCACAATACAAGTGATTGTTGGGCCAAGCAGTCACTGGTGGCCCAGTTGAAGGCTTTCGAATTAGATGCAGGTTCCGACCCTAAATCAGAACCCAATAAGGGAACTAAAAAATGGAAGTAGATCATTGATGTGGATCCTAGTGCCATTGTGGCGACCACAAAGATCCAAAATATTGACCCTGAATATTGAGAGGACGGCGAAAGGCTCTTCCACTCACAAATGTGGGTGAAGGGTTCTGTGTAGCAATTCATTGTTGCGAGTGGGAGCCAAAAGAACCTCATTTCAGCAAAGCTCATGAAGTGGTTGGGACTAAAGACTATAACACATCCACAGTCATATACCATTAAGTGGCTTCAGCAAGGATGATGTCTTTGCATCATCCAACATTGCCACCTTCCCTAAAGCATCAATTCCTTCATGGATGAGGTACTGTGTGACATTTCTCCTCTTGAAGTTTGCGATGTATTTTTAGGACAACCATACTTGTGGAACTTGCGGTAATGTCCCCCATTAAAATGTCACCTACTTGGAACTTGTGTGACACTCTATGTTGATCATGGCACTACTTGTACTTAACATTGGCTCTGTCCAATATATCATGGACTTGTTGGTGGATGTGTTGAATGTGCTCAATGAAGTTGTAAGCCCTTTCAGCTTCAAACTGAATGTGAGATGAATCTACCTGAGTGGATGCAAATGGTATGACCGCATCAATGGGACATAATGGCAGAAATCCCAACCCTACCAGAAAGGGGTTTTGGCTTGTTGAGCTGTGGAGAGCTCTGTTGTAGTTGTCTTGGACATAGGGGAGACTTTCATCCCATGTGCATGGATGCTTTGAGTTGTACATGCGTAGGATGTGTACAATAATCCCGTTGACAACCTCTATTTAGCCATTAGTTTGGGCATGGAAAGTCGTGGACTTAGTAAGCTTTGTATGTAGCATCAACCAGATACTTGACGATAATTCACTTAGGAAGATGATGTCTCGATCTAAGACAATGGACTGTGGGATCCCAAAGTGTACCCACACTCACTCAAAGAAGAGCCTATCAGTGGCCTCTACTGTGATACTCTTCTTGCAGGCCGCCATGATGACTATCTTAGAGAATTTGTCGATGATCATGAAAACATAATCATTGTAATGCTTAGTAGAAGGAAGGCACGACATGTAATCCATGGAGACAAATTCCCAAGTCCGGCTAGGAGTAGGAAGAGGAGTATACAAGACTTGCTTCTTGATGGTTGGTTTGGCAATAGCGCATGCACTGTCCCCCATTTCTATTAACCCACCCTAACTCATCCATCACAAATATGCCCCATGATAAACCTTTGATCACCCACCTCGAGTTCTAATGGCGCATGTTCCATATCGCATACTCCGACGTCTGAATTTTAACATCACAAAAGCATGCAAGATAAGTTATTTTCGCGGCCCACCTTTTTGCTATGTGGCAGCCCCACGTTATATCGCATCCTCCAAAATAATACCACCATACCACTTTAAAGTGGTGAGATAAACCACCTTATTGCCTCCTCACATTAGATGAAACCACCCTGTTGTTTAAATTTAACCTCGTGCCCAAAGATTAACCATTGTTGGTTAAAAACGAAATAAGCCACCCTTTCCAAATCTTTTCACCATTATTTTGTTAAGGATTGCAGAAAATAACCTCTGTCGACCTATTCTAAAGTGCTAGAATATCTGTTGAACTATTTTAAGCCATTTACAACTAGAATTCAAACTTTTACTACTAGAAGATGCAGCCGACTCTGATTTGAAATAGTATAGAGACCATTGAAGCCTCAAAAAGCCTCTGCTACCCCTAGAGAACCCTTTTGCATACCAAAGCTTCATTTTCCAGGTATTCTTGAAGTGCTAAAGTCCTGTACTTAAGCTTTACACAACATTTCTAATAGGTTAATCAATTGAACCAGTTTAGAAGCCTTGTTGACATAAAGAAAGCTATTGCTGCATCCAAAACCCTTTTTGTAGACTCTATTCATCTTTTCGCACTATTCCAGAGGTCCTAGGCCTACTTATTAACCCAAATAGTGATAAATTGAATAAAATAAAGAAATTTATGGCTTCCCAAAGCATTCTCGATGCAAAACCCCTGCAAACGCCTCACCTAAATATTGACCACCTCCCATTGGCCGATAGAGATTTCCAGATCAAAGACACAACCTCCCCTAACAATCTGTTAAAACTCCACTACTAGAGAAAAGATAAATTTCTCAACCAGAATGACGATATTCAGCTATGGGAATCAAATTTACCCAAATACTTATTCCCACAGCTATACTAGTTCCCTGAAACCATCCAGCTATGCCAACTCTTCTATTTCCCAAGTCAAAGATCCATAGTCTCTCCTAGCCAGCAAATTTTGTTCACAATAATTGCAGGATCAATAAATGAAATGTTGTGGATCCAGCCAAAGCCTAATTAAGCCCCATTTTCTATTCGAAACCTAAATGATATGTACTTAAAGCTAGACCTTCCTAAGAGATCCCAAATTTTTTAGACTTTCCTCGTAGAAAAAGCTCAAGTTCCTATAGACAACCCTCCATATTCTGCCACCATTTTCTTTGAGAGAACCAGACATATTATAACCATGATGTCCTATATTCTAGGATATGCTACTGATGAACATGTAGATGAACCTATACTTGGTTTCCTTTCTATTTTTTTCCCATGCAACCCTCCAGGTATAGTTTTCAATTTTGCCCAATTCTTAGCAGATAGAATCCATGATTAATTGATCAAATTGCTAGATGAAAGAGTATCCAAATACTCTTTAGTATTGTTCCATATGTTTCTATATTTCCAATCAAATAGGTTTACATTTAACATCCAAAAACTAGACACTAAGGGAAATCCTAGATCTATTATCTTTTGGACACCCTTAATCCAAAAATATTCCATTGGTTTCAACCATAAGGATTTCATTGATTCATTTGTTCATCCAGTTGTTAACATGCCGAGCAGTAGCAATCAACCCAGGGTCAGTGATGAAATAGAGAAATTTCTATAGTTTTCAAAACTTAGTAGAATAGGGGACTGATATTTATGCTAGAACTACACTGAAACTAGGGTGTATGGATGTCAACTCACTCCATATCGGCTAGCCAAATATCTCCCCATGAGGATATTTTCACTAGAATATATCAGATAGATCATAAATTCAGATGATGTTAATTTTCTATCATCCAAGAAGAAAACATAGTTTAAAATCAAGAACTAGCTTGGTCCTTTTATCTACAATAATAGGCATGCTGGAGGGGAATCATAAAGATGTTTACAAGAAATGAAGTTCAGTGATAGTTTCTAATGGCAGTATGATCCTTTGGGTGTCATAAACAAATTGAGAATCAAGTTTAAATTGATCCCTTTTATATATGATTCCAAGCCAGAGATTGAAAGATATGCCAACCAATCAGAGTGGTTGGAAAACACCTTACTGGATATGGAGGAGAAGATGGATACTAGTTCCATTCTACATACTCCATCCTTACAGGACAACAATTCAAAAAGGACTAGAGAAGGAGGTTCTTGCTCAAACAAAGATACAACAGATAACAAATTTGAAATTATGTATAGGAAAAGAACAAAGTTGAATCCAGTAAATGAGCAAGAAGAAGTAATTGATATGATTGAGATCATTGATACAGACATTGTAATTAAAGAAAATGCACTTCCATCAGTTTCAAAGGAAACTCATCAGCCTTCCACTTCTAGTGCTTAGATCATGTTAGGTCCCTATAATACTAATGATGCCCCCATTACTATTGTATTTGTATCCCTTATAAATATTTTTTTGCCCCTATTTTCCCCATATTGTTATTACTGTGTCCCGTAGAATCCCTCTATTATATTTTTGTGCCTTTATATTAATATTAGTAGGTCGGCTTGGTTATATTGTGACTCCTTAGACTCCTATATATAGAAAGGAGGTTTTGTCATTTGAATCATCCAAGAATTTTTCATTTATGTAATGTAAAGGAGGTTTCCCCCTCGAAGAGGCTGAATTCTAGGGCATTGATCTATCATTTCTATCTTTTTGTGAGCTGGTTTCATAACATTTGGTATCAGAACTTTGGATTCTAGGGTTTTGCTACTCCAAATAGGTCATCGTGGCATTTTCGCTATAACTCGTTGTTTGCAACATTTCAGAAGCGAACAAAAACACCCATTTGAGACGAAATCATGTTGAACCTCGGGTCCGAATTTCAAAGTTGTTCACGGTATATTTGTGGAGATATGATCTGCGGAAGTTGATCTTTTTGTAGACTCCTGAATTACATTCCAAACAGGTGACCTTGGGAAAACCATCATAACTCTTTTTTTGAGCATCAGATTGCAAGTTCGTAAGAAGTTACACAAAGAGGATAGATTGTAGTTTATTGTGTATATTTTTTAGACCCGAAGGTCAAACAAGTGACACGTGGAACCTCATACAAGTTCGCTCTTCTGAAAAGGTATATAATCAGGTCATCTTGGGAGATTGTGCATAACTCTTTCTTGGAGAATCTAAATTCAATTAGATTGGTGGCATTGGAAAGAGGACATAGAGGGCTACTACAGATTGCAATTCCATAACTAAAAGATCCAAAATTACAGAGATACATCATATTCAATATCGAGTGCCTACAAAGTGAAAAAAATGTGTGTATTTTTTTAATATTTGCATAAGCTTGGTTTGAAAAATTGGTTTGAAGGAATTCAAAGGGAATAGTGAAGAATTATTATCAATAATTGATGCCCCGAAGAAAGAAAATGGAAACACTTAGTGAACAACCTGAAAGCTGTAGCATGACTCATTAAGAAGAGGAAGAAATGCTACATGGTATATCAAAATTACAAGACCATGTGCAACAAATGTCACTCTCGCAAAAGCTAACAAAAGCTAAGATAAATGGCATGGAATCTAAGATAAAGGACATGGAAGCTAAGATGAATGGTACAAAAGCTAAGATGAACGGTGTGGAAGCTAAGATGAATGGTGTGGAAACTAAGATGAATGGCATGGAAGCTAAGATGAATGGCATGGATGCTAAGATGGATGGCATGGATGATAAGATGGAAGAATTGAAGATAAATTTGAATAAGTTACTACAAGAAATGGTCACTAATGGTGAAAGGGTAGTAAAGGAAACTCCTGATGAGAGCAAAAGATATGTTAATCATGATTTCATAGACTCTAATGTTGGATTGAAGACCCACCATATTTCAAAAATCGATATGAAGAAGTTTGATGGCAAGGATCCCGCAACATGGATACTACATATGGAGCAATTTTTTGATCTCAATAATTTGCAAAACACACAAAAGTTACGTATTGCAACTTTATATTTGGAATCAAATCAGTTTGTATGGTATCAATGGCTTTTCTCTCGTAACCAATTATCACTTGGGATTTTTTTATGGAAGAAATGATAGCACATTATGAGGATACAAAAAGCAACACCTTTTTTAGCCAATTGATAAGTCTCAAACAAAAGGGTTCTATGATGTAGCATATTGAGTAGTTCCAAAAATTGAACATAAGGGTAAAAATATTCCATATGAGCATAGGATTGATGTGTTCATAGGGACTTTAAAGGAGAATATCCAACATGATGTTCGCCTTTGGGAACCTGATTCATTGGAGAAGGTATTCAGGTTAGCAAGAAAAATGGAAAGAAAAATTATGGCAACCAGGAAGCCTACTACTCAAAACTATAAAGATGGAAGTGTTGTTTCCCCTAGCCTTCCACACCCTATAAGGTTGACACCACATCAATTGGAAGAAAAATGAGTAGAAGGGCTTTGTTATAGTTGTGATAGGAAATACACTAAAGGTCATAAGTGTGTTGAGAAGAAATTATTCTACATAGATTGTGAAGGAGAAGAAGAAAAGGAACAAGAAAGGTCAAAAGAAGAGGATATACTCCAGGAAAAAAGCCTAGATAAAGAAGAAATGAATTGGACCATATCTTGTAATGCATTGGCTAGAATTACCACTTCTCAAACCATCAAGATAGAAGGACATATCAAGAAGAAAATGGTAATAGTGTTGATTGATTTAGGAAGTGCCCACAATTTTATTCATTGTAAGATAGCAAAAGAATTGAATTGCTTCCTATATCCAACACCAAAGTATCAAGTGATAGTTGCAAGTGGAGGAATGATAGATTACTTTGGAAAGTGCCATAATATCAAGCTATCCATGGGAGAATATGTATTGAATAGCCCAATGCTTTCCATTCCAATGGGAGGTGTTGATGTTGTACTAGGAGTTCAATGGCTACAATTCTTGGGTACAATAGCTTTTAAATTTCAAGAACTTTTCATGAAATTTTCTACAGAAGGAAAAGAAATTGAATTAAGGGGCATTGCAAGTAAATAGGGAAAGATAATCAACCCTAACGGTATGACAAAGCTTCTAAAAAAGGAACAACGAGGTGTAATTGCACAATTATGTTCGCTAGATGTTTCCACATCAAAATCATCTATTTCTCTAGATCTCCGAAAAGTCTTGGACAATAATTACAAGGTATTTGAGACTTCCAAAGGTCTCCCTCCTATTCATGATCACTATCATGCTATTCATTTGATTCCAGGAAGTGTTCGTCCAAACATCAGGCCGTACAGATATCCCTATTCCCGAAAGAGTGAAATTGAACATATGGTTGCAGAAATGCTAGATGCTAGTATAATTCAACGTAGCCAAAGCTCTTTCTCTGCTGCAGTAGTATTGGTGCACAAGAAGGATGGATCATGGTGCATGTGTCTGGATTATAGGGATCTCAACAAGCTCACTATTAAAGATAAGTTTCCCATTCCTGTCAGGATATCATCAAATCAGAATGAAGACTAAAGACATTCGGAAAACAACATTTAGAACTCATGAGGGTCACTATGAATTTTTGGTCATGCCTTTTGGCTTTACCAATGCACCTTCTACATTTCAAGGTTTGATGAATTTCATTTTCAAACCCTTCCTTAGAAAATTTGTGTTAGTATTTTTTTATGATATACTAATCTACAGCAAGTCTTGGAAGGGTCATGTTGAAAATGTTGACATGGTGCTACAACTATTGGAGGAGAAACAATTATATGCAAAAAGATCCAAAAGTTTCTTTGGAGTACAAGAGGTGGAATATCTGGGTCATATTGTATCTCATGAAGGAGTCAAGGTATGCCCTAGCAAAATTAAAGCCATTAAGGAATGGAAAATCCCCACATCCATAAAGCATTTGTGAGGATTTCTTGGGTTGACAGGGTATTATCACAAATTCATTAAGAATTATGGGAAAATAGTAGCAACTCTAACAACATTATTGAAGAAAGATGCATTTCCATGGACTCCAGAAGCAACAAAGGCCTTCGAACATCTTAAAGAGGCAATGTGCCAAGCACTAGTCTTAGCTACACCAGACTTCAAAAAAACCTTTATTGTGGAATGTGATGCTTCAGGAAATGGAATTTGTGTTGCTTTAATGCATGATGAAAGACACATTTCTTTCAAAATTCGTCCAATCAAGGGAAAGTATTTACAAAAGGCTATTTATGAGAAGGAAATGTTGGCAATACTACATGCACTTTAGAAATGGCAACCCTCCCTAATGGGAAGACACTTTAAGGTAAAAACGGATCATGACAGCCTTAATTACTTTTTATAACAAAGATTATCCTCTGAAGAACAACAAAATTGGGTCGCAAAGATGTTGGGTTATGAATTTGAAATCATATACAAAAAAGGGAATCAAAATGTTGTGGCAGATGCACTCTCAAGAAAGGTTGAGGATGTGGAAGCATTGTTGTGTGCCATTTCTATTATCCAACCAGATTGGATAAACGAAGCAAGGGGGGAATGGAAGGATGACAAAGAAGTGTGGGCACTTATTCAAAAGTTACAACAAGATTCCAATACATCTGATGCATTTAGCTAGAAAAATGATTCAATATGATACAAAGATCATTTATACCTCTGTAAGAATTCCCAACTCAAACAAAATATTCTTCTGGAATTGCACGCTTCTCCCTTAGGAGGGCACCCAAGATTTTTTTAAAATTACCACAGGGCTAAGAAGGAATTTTCTGGGATGGCCTTAAATCAGATATTCAAAATTTTGTGGTGGAATGTTTGGTTTGCCAACAAAATAAAGTTGAAACAATTAAGATACCAAGTCTATTACAACCTTTAAACATCCCAACCCAATGTTAGGAGGAGGTTTTAATGGATTTTATCGTAGCTTTACCCAAATCTGAGGGAAAGAGTGTCATCATGGTGGTAGTTAATAGACTTAACAGGTATGCACAATTTTGTGCATTATCATATCCATTTAAAGCCAGTACAATTTCCACTGCATTTAGGGAAACAATTCAAAAGCTACATTGATACCCAAAGATTATTGTAAGTGACAAAGATCCCATTTTTACTGGAAATTTTTGGACAGAATTATTTTCTTGTCTTGGTACTCAGTTAGCGCATAACTCATCTTATCATCCTCAATTTGATTGGAAAATGGAGATAGTAAACAAATGTTTGGAAGGATATATTCATTTCTTTGTATCTAATAAACAGACACAATGGGTCAAATGGTTGCCTCTAGCTAAATGATGGTATAACACTTCCTTCCATACTGCAACAAAAATGACCCCATTTATGGCACTTTATGGATATCAACCACCATCTATCATGATCCAGGTGGATATTGGTGGCCACCTGCCAAGTCCATCTGGACCCCCATCATTGTCTCTTTCAACATTTTCAGTTTCCTTAATTATAGCACAACTTACTATTTTTAGCAGTTTTT
>APFE031311748.1:73010-88637 GCA_000404065.3 Pinus taeda | reverse complement strand
GTTGTAAACATATTTCAGTATTTTCCATTAATGAAATAAAGTGTTATTTCCGCTGCATCTCTTTATTTATGGTTATCGCATCTCTGTATTTATGGTTATCTCTGCAATATATTGCGTTCCTATTTAAATCTGGATCATATCACATCATATTTAAGAGAAAATTCTAAGCTTAAAGCATTGGAACATCACATCAAGCATCAACAACAAGTTCTCCAACTCTTAAAGGATAACCTTGTGTTGGCACAGAATAGAATGAAACAATAAACAGATCAACATTGTAGCAAAAGAAGTTTTGATGTAGGTGACTGTGTATTCCTATGGCTACAACCATATAAACAAATGTCCCTCAAGTAAGCTAAGAAGGATAATAAATTATCACCAAAGTATTATGGTCCATACAAGGTGTTGCAAAAGATTGGTACTATGCCATACAAATTGGAGTTTCCTGCAGCTTCTCGAGTGCACCTAGTTTTCCAAGTTTCATGTTTAAAGAAGGTTATAGGAGACAAGCTCCCAATTCAAACAATATTGCCAGAACTTGATGAGGAAAGAAAAATTATATTGGAACCGAAAGCAGTCACAGAAACAAGAACTCGATAGCTATGCAATCGATCCATTTCGGACTATCTCATCAAGTGGAAGAATTTATCCACTGAAGATTCCACATGGGAGGATGAGAATTTTATACAGAAGCATCCAGAACTACTCAAACATTGAGGAAAACACTTATTTGAAGGAGAGGGGCATGTTAGGTCCCTATAATACTAATGATACCCCCATTACTATTGTAGTTTTATCCCTTATTAATATTGTTGTGCCCCTATTGTCCCCATATTGTAATTACTGTGCCCCGTAGAATCCTTCTATTGTTATTTTTGTGCGTTTATATTATTATTGTTAGGTCGGCTTGGTTATATTGTGAATCCTTTGACTCCTATATATAGAAAGGAGGTTTTTTTGTTTGAACCATCCAAAAATTGTTCATTTATGTAATGTAAAGGAGGTTGCCCCTTCGAAGAGGCTGAATTCTAAGGCGTTGATCTATCTTTTCTATCTTTTTGTGAGCTAGTTTCATAACAGATCATCCAAAAGCAGCATAGTGTTGAAGTCTCTTCTTCAAGTGAAAAAAAGGACAGAGAAATAGACATCAAAGAAAGATGCAATCATATTAAGGCCAAAAATGAAGAAATAAAAGCTGAAATATATTCATAGTACTTGAAGTAGACTCCTGGTGGCCATAACATATTATTTTCTGCATTTTATTATAAGACAATAAAAATGCAAATGACCTTTTTGCAGCCCACAGTACAACATCCTAAATCATCAGCAGATTACAAAAGGATAGATTATGAGCTTCCTATCAAAGATGTTCATCCTATAGAACAAATAGAATTTCATAAGCAACCTAGACAAACTATATACTCAACTATGGCTGACAAAGCTATGAGTGTACAAAAACTACAAAATTCTCTATAGAACATCAAAGCACAATTAAAACTAGAGAAGGCTTCCTCACAAGCTAAAGATAACATAATTAAATCCCTCGAAGATTTGGTTATTCAAGTGGGATATGATCCAAAGAATGTCAAAGGTGCAACAGAACTCATTAAGAAAAAGAATGTAGACATTGTTGCATTGAAAAAGCAGTTAAAATTGCCTCCTATTGAACATCCATACACCAAGGAAGTTCTAGAGAATCAAAACCAAAAAATGAACTTCATTCTTCAGTTAACTACTCAATTAACAGAAATGGAAAATGAGATGGATAAGTTAGTGCAGGAGAAAAAGGCTAGCATGGAATCAATCCCTGTCACTGCTATTCCTACAGTTACTACAATAGTTCCTTCTACTTTAACAGCTTCAGTGGCCACAGTAGTTCCAGTAGCTACAACACTTCCCACTACACCAACAACTACATTAGCTACAGAATCATCTACAACTGCAACTCATCCTAGTGATGAAGTGGGTAAATTAATCAAAGCTATGTAGGATATGTCCATCCAAACAAATTAAATAAATTGACTTAAATATCAAATAAAAATTCTAGAAGATGAAAATAATTTGGCAAAAATCATGCATAAAAATGAAACACGGAAGTCAAACAGATTGACTGAGAGAATATAGAAGTTAAAGAAAGAATTGACATTGAAAACACCACTTGCCCAAGAAAAGTATGTTGGAAATAATACTGAGAGGGGGGGTGAATCAGTATTATCTACTTCTTTTTATAAATCTTCCTTATTTGTTCTTTGAATTAGTTTTGCATGTCAGTACCATAAAATAATGAGCATGAACAAAGAAAACAGATAGTCACACCAAAGAACACAAGATGTAAGGTGGAAACCCAATGTGGGTGAAAACCACCTGCTGCAATATGTCTCTATCTTCTTTCAAATTAGAAACTCCTTTTACAATGGTTTTGTACTGGTGCAGTCCTTTACCAGTACGCAGGCTGCAACCTGCGGAGAGCTACAACTCTCTCTCGTTTTCCAATTTCTCCTGGAAGGGAGCTACTACCCCCTACTACTTTTCTTACAAGAACCACTTTTCATAAATTTTCAAACTGGATCCATAAGCATCAAATGA
The DNA here is from genome assembly GCA_000404065.3 of Pinus taeda. Taxonomy (NCBI): domain Eukaryota; kingdom Viridiplantae; phylum Streptophyta; class Pinopsida; order Pinales; family Pinaceae; genus Pinus; species Pinus taeda. Next base: position 86,051 of record APFE031311748.1, on the reverse strand, counting down.
TCATCAAGTATAAGAGAATCACCCAGTCAACTGTAGTAACCAGATCAACAATAATAGGACCAAACCCAGAACACAACAATGATAAACAAAGATTTTAAGAGAAGTAAGCACCTTGCTCAACTGCTTGCCTGCTTACGTAAGCACCCTGCTCAAATGCTTGCCTGCTTACAGTACTCACCCTGCTCAACTTCTTGCCTGCTTACAGTACGCACCCTGCTCAACTGCTCGCCTGCTTACATACGCAGCCTGCTCAACTGCTAGCCTGTGTACCTCGCTCTGAGTCCATTGAACTGCCTGCGGTCCTCCGCACCTGAAACCCTTCTGTGCCTGTGTACGGGTGCACCTGCAACCCTTATGTACCTGCGTACCGGTGCACCTGAGACCCTTCAGTGCCTGCGTACGGGCGCACCTACAACCCTTCTGTACCTGTGTACCGGTGCACCTGAAACCCTTCTATGCCTGCGTACCGGCGCACCTGAAACCCTTCTGTGCCTGCGTACGGGCGCACCTGAAACTCTTCGTTCCTGCGTATGTACGCACTTTTCTCTCACTGTACCTACGTACCTTCGGGCATAGATGATTTCAAGACTTCAGAAAGAACCTAGACAGTCAGATCTACAGATCTGAACATGCGCCGAAGAGATCTTAGTCCATCAGTAGATTCGCCTTATTTAGATCTAGACCAGATCTTGCCCTCATAAGATATTCAACCAAAAAACATACTTAAGCCAAATGATCTCCTTCGCTTTATATAGTAAAGATCTTCCTTAAATCATGGATTAATACCACGGGCCGACACCATAATAACACAAAACCATCAGCTAAAAACCAAGTGTAAAACATAAGAAACCCCACGTGTGCTTTTCTTTGCCTTGAAATGTGTGCACTGGGGGTACGCACCTCCTGAACGGGATAACTACGGGTATGTACGCACTTTATGTAAGGTGTACTTGCGTACCCCTTATTTTTTTCAATATTTGATAGCTGATCATCAATCTCTGCTGCTGACTTGAAGTACTGTGATCTATCACCTGAATGGGTTGCCATCAAGGACAACACTTTAGCCATAATGCCAACAACTATTATATCAGAATTTGGCCAATTTTAATAGATGAGTTGCAGCTATTTCTTTGGGATACATGTGGTATGGATGTTTAGCATTGTTTATTCTTTTTGATCATTTGTATGAATCTTTTGTAAGTTCATAAACCATTCCATGTCTATTATATGGTAATTTTCATGTTGATAGGCATAATAGATGTTTACTCATGCTTTGTTTTGGGAAATTTACCATAATTTGTTCATTTTTCTTTAGTTTAGGAAGAATACATCTCCTGTGCTCTTCCTAACTCCTCATTAGTCTTAAACCATCTCACCAAATCACCTTTAAAGTGTTAAGTTGCATGCCTACCTTTCCCCTTTGAATGTCTACAATCGATATACGATTTTCCCTAACCTAGCCTCTTTGACCTAAGACCTTCATCCAACAAATAAACCAATCAAATCAAATGAAAACAACCTCTACACTTTATACTTATCCTAAAAACCTAATCCATCCAGCCCTCTTGGCTGTGATTCTTTGGAGAGAGCCGTCTTTGGCTTGGTAGGGCTAGCTACCAAGTCAAAATATTGGTCTATGGTTACCTCAGTTGAACTCTTCCTCAACCCTGGAGATCCGGAGGAGTGATAACATACTGGCACCGTTGTCAGGGAACAAAAGCTCTATCTTCCTTGGGAAATAATGAAAACGAATTAGATCTAGTTGTTGATGGTGGAAAACAATAGGACACAAGAAGGTTGAATCATCCACCTGGTGACCCCATTGTTCAAGATCCCGAGCTTCAAAGTTCAGAGCGAATTCACCGCCAAAGAATACATATTTCAGTGCATTGATGGTAATCACCAATGAGAGGGTATGTGGAAAATCCTTTATCTGGTGAAATATTACCAACTTTAACGAATGCGTTAACAAAATTTCATATTGATCAGAATTTCTCAATATCAATATTTCATTGTTTGAAATCTAGCCAACTCACACCTAAAAGTAAAAATTGTTTTCTTAGTTTAGTTGCTGAAAGATTAGAAAACAAAATTGAACTATTGGATGTTCAAATTCAATCATATTATTTTTGAGATCCTAAACAATTCCTGGAAACTCTCCCTCCTCCCAAAGAAGAGAAGGTAAGGCTTTCCTTGGATGGTTGGATTGATGGGTGTTTTGATCTACAGCAGGGATGTGACAATCTCTAGCCAAGAGCATATGTTAATGAGTTGGGGTAGTAGATAGAATATGATTCTTATGATCCTATAACAACATATATGGAATATTTTCTTAGTTTGAATGACAAACCAGATTTCCTTTTATAGATCCAGAGGTATTATGTGTATATATTGTTGGTAGAATATCCAATTATGTTCTCGTTCAAGCACCGTGAAATAACCTCATCATTACAACAACTGCTTGATTGGTTGATTTGGTTTACAATTTTCAGTGTGTGTGTTTTCAGTGTTCAATTTGGTTGTAATTTTTTTACCATATTGGTCCACATGGTTAGGCACTCGGTCTATGGTGTTCTTGACATCTCCAAGGAGTTTCCATCCCCAATAAGGTCGATGTTAGAGTCAGTATTTGCATACTACCATCAATGATCGAAAACTCTTATTTTCATATTCATATTAGGGTCTCGCTCAGAAATTTTTGTGATTCCACCTAGGTACTCATTCAAACATTTACTCATTGATGGTAGCCCTAGTAAAAAACCCTCACTCTCCTACACCCCATCTACCTCCCTTGACCTTTTCCCATGCCCATTCCTCTCATTTCCCTCTCCTAGGGTTTTGAGGACATTTTTCTTGGTTAAATCATCAACAAAACTTGTATCCTAAAGCTCTTATGCCTTACCCTATCCTTAATATACTTTCCTAAACACTTCCCATCACTCCTATCCCTCAAAATTAACATTTTTCTATAAACCCTAGCCTATTGCTATGCTTTTGACACTTTTCTAGACTAGGCCTATGTTTCTCCCTTTTGGACCCCTTCCCCTCATTCAATCATTAAAATTAAAGTTTCCCTTACTTCCTAACATCCCTCCATACCTCCCAAAATTTTCCTAAGAAATTATAAGCCCCCTATCCCCTTTATTTCCCTCCATTCCTATAAATTTCCCAAATCCCCTATTTTGCCTACACTAAACCCTAATTTCCTCTCCCACTGAGCTAGGGTTAGTTATGGAATCAGATATATCTAAGTAGAGGAGACATAAGGGAGGTCATTGTAGCAAGTATGAGGTCATTCCGAATTGATAAACATTATGTCTCCATTTTTTTGGGAAAACTAGTGTCTTTTTTATCGACTAGCCCTCTAGGTTTAGCAGATACCCTAGAAACAATAGTTTAAAGTAATTCAACGATTTCTTCTATGCATAATAGATAAGAGAAGAATGAGGGGACAAACCTGGAACTTCTACTTAATCCCTTGCTTGATCTCTTTCCCCTTTGACAGAGCTTGCAACTCCTCCCCATACTTATCCTGCTTGGAGAGTACCTATAGAAACACAATAACAAAGAACCATCAAAGCATCTTGATCTATTATAACATAAACACTACATAATTAGATGTATAAAGAACATACAATAGCATTCACAAATGATAAAATTCACAATTGCGCAATCATATGGAAGAAAACTAGAAGAACTTTATTAAATAGAAGGGATAATTACAACCCATTTGTCTGATCCAGCACCATCCTCTCAACATCAATCCCTCTTCACCTCATGAAATAACAAGATCACACCAGCAATACAATGCCCTTTTCTTCAAATACAAACTATTAGCACTTTCTTACAATTCACAATATTTTAGCCTCTAGATCTCTTAGATGAGGGATCCATTTATAAATGTGTGCAAGGGTGTGAGTCATATTTGGGTTTTTGATTAGTTTCATTCCACTTGTTACAATTGGTTCCACTTGGAGATTTTTTGGATCACTTACTCATCCCTGGGCGAACTCAGAGAGGCAAGTTTCATAGGAGAAGCTTCTAGAAGATTCCATGAGCAACCACCTAGCAAACTGTCTCGGACATTTGTTCATCCTTGCCCATAACACCCTATAGAAGGCTCAAACAGTATGCATCACACCTGGCCAGTATAATACTCAGTATGTGTCGCACCTTACCAGTGGAGCAGTCAGTATGGTTCAGTTTAGGCCATTTCTAGATGTTTTCTCAGGTGGAACTTTTGGGGAATGATGTAATTAGATGACTGTGTTCTTTTAGGGTATAAAAAGAACTCTTTTAGGGGTTGATGAGCCCTAGTTTATCGACATATAAGATTGGGGTTGAATTTCCCAAATATGTATATCAGTTGTCCCCTAAAGCATGGAGTCGTAAATCTTGACGTCGAGTGAAATTCTCTATCATGAGGATTCAAGGTTTCAAACTGGAAGGTGACCTGCATAAGTTACAATACAATACATCATCATAATATAATTGTCATGATCTAGTTGAGGTAGGCATTCCTATGCTCAGCTTTATAAATTCATTTCATGTACATAGATGAGATGGTCGTCTGTAGATGCAGACTGGTGATTCTTCAGATGTAGAGCCATCATCCTTGGGTCAGATGACCATCTGTGCAGCGCCTTTGTACATTTGATGTCTTTATATCCTTGAATATATCACAGTCTGGATGGATGAAACTAGATTCAGGGTCTTCAAACTCATTCAATCTTCGCCCGATGCACAAGTCAATCCATGTGAAGAGATGTTCTAAAGTCGAACATGGAAATACATCGCCTGATTACCAGCCAATAATGTGAGTTGTTAATAGACGTGAGAGGAATCACTAATAATGATAATGACCCTCAAGGTACTATAATACAATTCACGTTGTGTGAATTTATGATCCGATGTCGAACACCATGAAAAATATTTCAGTTGAAGGCCATTGATGTCAACCTATCGTCGGAAGTGAGAAAATTTCCAATGAGGCACGCAAGCTTCAAAGTACTAAAAGGGGTGTTTCTAAGTCAACTTCTTGGATAATGAGCTGATGTCGACACAAAGTGACTCGTCGTAGGAGGGCCTTGATGTATCCCACATCTACGACACGAAATGAAGCAAATGATTTTTGGAGGTGAAAACGATTTGACGACACAAGGTTCAGTAATGGTGGTCATGAAAAAATGAAGGTTGGAGGTATAGCAGTGGATGAGGCATTAACTGGATTGTGGTTTCTCAACTGAATGACTTCTCTTGAACATGTTGGCGACACTGAGATGGATTGGTAGCATTAGTCCCAAAAGATGGATGGTGTAAAAGACTAATGGTGAGATGACCAGTGAATGGAATAACCCAACCAGACTCAATAATGGTGATGGAGTGAAAGTGTCATGTTCAAGAGCGACTTGCTACCATAAATTTCTTCAAGTTTCTTCCCTTTTTACCTAGTCATTGCTGACCAGTACCTCTTTATTTTTGTCAAGTTTGAGGAGGATAACATATGCTTGTTCTATACTTTTCCCTTCAGGAAAACCTGTCACTATGTTTTAACGAGTCTAGCGAGAGTGAAACTCGGGCTTGTCTAGAATGGACAAGTTTGTCGCTATAGTTTTAACAAGTTTAACAACAAGGATAACTCAGTACTTTTCATGCTTAAATAGTTTGAAAAGGGACGAAAAGAAAACTTCAAAATTTCTTTTTCGTAGAATAATCCCTTAAGTCTGAAAAATGATAAAATAATACAAAAGGGATGACTTTTCTAATCACTTTAACGAGCCGAAAAAGACAAGCACTCTATCTTTTTCGTGAGATAATCCATGAAGTCTGAAAAGATAAAAATATACAGGAGGGATGATGTTTCCAATCACTTTAACGAGTTAGAAAGGCAGGCGCTCAACAATATTTTCATATTTAACGAGTCTGAAAAGGTTTTAAAGGAGACTCGATTTTGAGGAACGAGTTGTGTCTAGGGTAGCAATTGGTTCTGGGTGAGCTTGGAACTTCTCAAGACATGGTGATTTCTATGAAGAGGTTGGCTAATAAAACCACTCATTGCAGCTATTCCTCAAAAAGGGTAAACAACCAAGTGGAAGGTATGATTGGCCAAAAGAATGGAGGTGATGAGAGGTACACAACCAAGGTTCAAAAGGCTGATAGAATAGAAATCACAAGGGTTATTTACTGAAGGTGGGTTCATTTTTTAACGAGCTTGAACCATGGGGGAACTATGCTCGGTTTCGGTTTCATGTTTTTACAAGCTTAAAATGAACAAACTATGCTTGGCTTGGTGGTCAAAGATATTCAATTCATTGTTTAGCACATCAGATTCTTTCGTCGGTCGTTCAATCTGCTCAATCACTCCATCAAATTGATTATAAATACATATATATGTATGAAAAATGAACTAAAACTAACATTTTATTTGAAGTACGTGAATAGTAAATACAGAAAGTAGTCTTACCTTTCACTTTCATCATTTCATTTTGAATTTGGGATTTTGGAGTTCTGGAGTAGTCTTTCCCCTCAAATTACACCAATTGATTTCGAGAGATCCGGTGGACCATTTTCTGCGCCGTCAAGACTAGGTAGGAGCTAACCCTGAGCTCTTCATTTTCATTCCATCTTTTATTAATTCTGAGCTAGTTTTTCCGCTTTTCTGGGCCCATGGGGTTTGAAGAATTCGTTCCCCAATCATCGCACCTAGCCTATCTTGAAAGGTGTGATGCATACTAATATGTACACTGGCCAGTCAGTTTGCATCTCACCTTGCTCAAAGGCAAGGTGTGATGGACACAAAAAGGCAAGTTTTCACAGTGATGTTTCATCAAATTTTTGCCTGTTTTTGCTCAAATTTTTTCAGATATTTTTTGGATCAAGATGGTGGTCACATGGCATGAACAAGAACATGAAGAGGAGAACATGATTGCTTTACATGACTAGGGCATAGTTGATGCATTAAGAAACTGTGGTTTGTTGAAGTTCTTCCACATATCCAGCATGAGGCAACAGATCAGTTTGTTGCATTATTTTCTCGATACTTGGGATCCGATTGACTAGATATTCCAGATCAGAGGTAAATATATTCCACTGATAGTTGAGGACATTTATTTCTTGACAGGATTGTCGAGGCGTGGTTCCCCTCTCACTATCAGGATTCGCTCATGGGGGTGAATCCGTGAAATATTACATTCGTCAGTTCTGTAGGGATGGATCTCAACCCAACAGAGATGGTAAGATTAACATCTAGGATGTCACTGATCAACCATTGAGGACCATTCTATTTAACTTTTCCATATTGGCTAGCAGCGCGACCTTACATTTGGAAAAAAGATCTTACATGCAGTATGCCCTAGAATGCCTGGAACCGAAGGTGTTCAAATAGTGTGAGGTGATACTTCTTGTCATAAAAGAACAACTCTCCAAAGTAAAGAATGGAAGAACCAAGAATTTTGGCTATGGATCCATATTGACTGCTTTCACTTTGGAGAGGATTAGATTGATGCAGCCTCATAACATTTCACTAGGATCTCCAGCACCAAGGGAACCACAGATGCAGATATGGGTTGATCTTATGGCCAGACATGTCAGGAAGTCATAGATTTCCTTCTGTGATGCCTTTTTTGAGTGGCTCCATCACCAGGAGATGGTATTTGCAGAGTATCCATACATCGGGATGGATTTCCTAGGCAACCTGGATTTGGTGTTGCCAGCTAGCAAGCAATGGAGTGCTATAGGTAAAATGATTTGACCACATCTTTGTTAATTTTTATAATGTTTGTGTGTCTTTGATGTTACCAAGACTAATAAAACTCATATGTGTGTGTAGATATTGGACCAGTGCAACCAGTGGCATGCCCACGGGCGACAGATGACGCTCCAGTAGGAGAGGTTGTAGGGAGGGTTGTCCTTCGAGATCTAGACATATCAGAGACCCTGGCAGTGTTGCGGGATTAGATTGAGGGCCTCACTCTCGGTATTTAGGATGTTAGGACTGATGAGTTACCTTTGAGGTTACAACGCCATACTACTGGCATACCGATTCATTGGACTAGACTCTTGTGCATGATAGCATAGGCAGTGACATGTTATCACCAACATCATTAGTCTAGGATGTTTTTATGCATTCATTTTTGAGTTTCTTGGTCAGATGACCGATTTTGTCTTGGACACAAAACATTTTGTAAAAACTATAAAAATCTATCTACTTTTGATTTTCGAAGTTTTATTTTGGTTAAGTTATGCAATCCTGATGCAAATGTTGATGTGAAATGCTTTCTTTAGAAATGATACAAATGCCTATTTAACACATAGTTTGCTAATGAATCAGTCAATGTGTTTAAGTTTTTGGAAATGTGTTGATATTGAATAGAATCAAAATGTCTTTCCAAAATCCTAACCCTTAAGAACATGCAATAAATAGCTGCTTTCCGAACGGAATAAATTCCAGTAAGCTGTAGAATGATGAGTTTCAAATCTAGCCTGACAATGAGTCAGTGTATGCCACGTGAAATGGCATCAGATATAAGTTCAATCAACGCGCTATACTCAGCGATGTTGTTTGTCAATCGACCAATACATATCCCCCTGAAACTCACTAACTCACCACTTGGAGCGAAAATGGCCCAGGCTGTAGAAGATAGGTTCTGCATACTACGTCTAACTCCGTCAGCATACCCAAGAAATGGTTCCAAAAAGTCTAACATCTGCAACAAATGTGGAGTGGATTACCTAACCAAAATGAAAACTCTAAAAGAAAAAAAAAAAAATGCAACAAAAGCATATGTACAATGAGTTTACTATACTTAATCAAGCATAGTAATGTTTAAAATACAACCTATTTTAGGACTGTGACAATGGAATCCCAACATAATCGAACAACTCATAGAATCCTATTGCCAATACTCGTTTAACAATGTAGGGGCCCATCCATAATGGTTCAAATTTACCTGCTCCTAATTTGGTAGAGTCATGATCGTAAAGCAAGACCAGGTAACCTTCTGAGAAAACATGAGGCTTGATATTTTTGTCATATTATGCCTTGACACGTTTCTTATGTGCTTCGTTAACCAACATGGCATTGCGATGGGTTTCATCCAAATGGATTAGTTCCAAGAAACGCGCCTCTTCTTTAGAAGTTTTGGGAAGCAGATCAATTGCAAGCTTGAGGGATGAGATTTCACACTGAATTGGTAAGGTAGCTTCCAAACCATACACCAACTGAAAGGGTGTAAATCCGGTCACATTTCTCACCAAAGTCGTATATGCCCATAGAGCTAAGTATAGGATTAAATGCCAATTCTGTTTGTGGACTCCAATCATTCTCTGAAGCATGCGCTTAAGGACTTTGTTGAAAGCCTCAACTTGTCTATTAGCCTATGGATAATATGGAGTAGAACTATCATGGGACAGTCCTAATTTGGCAGTCAATTCGATCATCATGTGATTGCGAAAATGAGACCCATGATCTATGACTATAGCCTGTGGTACACCAAATCTAGAAACTACATGATTGAAAAAGAAAAGAGCATTCGTTTTGCTGCTATTGTTTAATGCAGGCATTGCCTCAACCCATTTTGTCAAATAGCTGACAACGACTATAATATACCCATGCCCCCCAGCTGAGGTGGGGTTACATGTCATGAAATCAATGCCCCATTTAGCGAATGGCCCAACAACAACTACTGGGTGTAGTGGTGTAGGTGGTAATCTGGTTTTGCAATAAAAAAATCTAACAAGCATGGCAACTTCTGACTGCAAATATGCAATCTTTGAATATGATTGGCAAGAAGTAGCCAACTCGTAAGATCTTTTGTGCAATAGCGTAACCAGATAGATGCCCCCCACAAGCACCTGAATGATAATCATTCAAAACTTTTTCAGCCTCCTCATGCATGAGGCACCTTCTTAGAACTGTATCGACACCACAACGGTAAAGTGTATCAACAATGATCAAATAGTCCTTGACTTGGTATCGAGTATGTCATTGTTCAGAGCGAGAGGTGTTAGGCCTAAAAGTTTGGGTTTGGAGATAGACTAGTATATCTTAGTACCACGGATCGCTTGATGATATCAGAAACAGAGTCTCATCCACCATTGATGCTTTGGATGTTAAATCATTGGATGATGAGGGAAGGTCAAAAAGTAACTCCACGAAGACAAGAGACATCTTTGATTTGGATTTGATGAATTCCAGATCAAACTCCTACAAAATGACTATCTATTTGGAATATTTGCTCCCTAGCGATTGACGCGATAGAATATAGGTCACAGGGTTGCAATCTGACACAATGGTAGTTTTGCGAAAGAGAATATAGTGTCGAAATATCTGTACCACTTGAATAGCTGTTAAAGCCAACTTTTCAACATAAGGGTACTTGCTTTTTGTATCATTAAGATTGTGACTTAAATAATATATAGGATGTTCAATCCCATTATCTTCTTGCACTAAAACCATGGCGATGGTTGTATCTGCAGCAGCATGATACAGGTTAAAGTCTTTTTGATAGTCAGGAGTGTACATTAATGATGCTTTTATTAGGGAATCTTTTAAAGCATCAAAAGGAAGCTTGTGCAACCTGATCCTAGTGGAAAGGTACTTGTTTTTTCAAAAGACGTGTATAACCTTTAGCAAGCTCAGCATAATGTGGAATGAACCTCCCGAAAAAAGTTATCTTTCCCTTGGAGTCTCTAAATTTGAAGCAAACGAAGTTAGAGGCATGTCAAGGATTGCCTTAACCTTAAAGGGGTCAAGTAGAATTCCATCCTTAGAAACTACGAAACCAAGTAATCGGCTAGAACCAACACAAAACACACACTTGTGCAGATTGAGTCATATCTTGTAGTGTCGGTAATGTAGAAATATTGCTCTCAAATGTTGCGGATGATCAGTCTGCTTTTGCCGAATGAGTCGCTAGATCATCAAGATACAGTTGAATGATGTGTTTTATGTCATGGAAGGCATAATTCATTACCCTCTAAAAAGTCACCCCTGCGTTCTTCAGACCGAATCGTAATTTATGACATGCGAATGTGCCCCATGGACATATAAATGCAATTTTTGACTGGTCCTGTGGGTGGATATTAATTTGATTGTATTCAGAAAATCCATCCATGAATGAAAATATTTTGCATCCGGCACATTCATCAATAATTTGGTCGATAAAGGGTGTAGGATAGTTGTCCTTTAGACACACTTGATTTACATCCCTATAATCGACGCACACTCTAATCATTCATTGCTTTTTCATTATAGGAACAATATTCAATACCCAATTAGTGAGAGGAACAGGGTAAATGAAACTAGCATGCAAGAGCTTTTCAACTTCTGCTTTAGTGGCAGTGTTGGAAATAATATTGAGAGGGGGCATGAATCAGTACTATCAAGTCAAATATTCCTTTTTCAAAAACAAATTGTAAACGCTACTTCAGTTAGTTAAACCCGTGTATATATGCAACTATGCAGAAGGAAACCCGCGTATACAAAGCAAACTTTTAATTTACTTTATCTTTCTGATGATGATTGTTAATCTGTGATGCAGAATCAAATAACTAGTAACTAGAGACAGTAAAACAGAGCAGAAAGACAATCACAAACAAGAACACAAGATATAAGGTGGAAACCCAATGTGGGTGAAAACCACCTGCTGCAATTCGTCTCTATTTTTCTTTAATTAGAAACTTCTTTTACAATGTACTGGTGCAGTCCTTTACTAGTACGCAGGTTGCAACCTGCAGAGAGCTACAACCCTCTCTCGTTCTCCAGCTTCTCCTGGAAGGGAGTTACAACCCCCTTTAGCTCTTGTACTAGCCAAGATACTAGTACGTAGATGCTAGCCTACAGAAGGCTGCAACCTTCTCCTTCTTCCTGGGACCACGTTTCATAAATTTTCAGACTGGATCCATGAACATTAATCAATCATCAAGAATTTCTCCATCAACCAATCTCCTTTTCACAAATTAGATCTGAGTCAAGTAGATACTTCTCTGACAGTTGTACCCAAAACACAGTACCAGAAACCACACACCAGAAAATAGAACCCAGAACACAACAGTAATAGACAGAAGCAGCTATATCACAACTTAGAGTATATACGCTATTTCAACAGCCTGAAACTAGCGTGCATACACTTCTGCGTATGGAAAAACCTGCGTATACGCTTCTTTACTTCACAGAACTTGCATGTATACGCGCCTTCGCTTCACTGAACCTGCGTACAGATCTATAAAGGATAATTCACTCTTTCAGATATTCAATCATTAATTAACCCAGATTATCAGACTTGTAGATCAACCAAGCGCCACATCTAGCAGATCAAAATCATACAAAGATACTATCATTCAAGCTTAAAGATTATGACCCATCCATAGAACTTATCCTTCTTTTTGCGCTAAGGTTCCTCCTTCATTCAAATCCAGATTTGCATCATAACCCAATTACCAATATACCAGCTCTAGCACTTTATCAGATCTTCAATAATAATTCAGATGATCATTTACCACATGATCTCCCTCCTCTTTTATAGTCTTAGGCCTTCCTCAATACCATGATCCAAAACCATAACATTTCAATACCATGAACCCAAAACTAGGGATCAACACATCTGACGAGACGCCCTGGTCCAAAACATAGGTTCAAATCCCAAGAACTAACTACCATGGACCAAAAGTATGATCCCCAACATATACGTGCTTTTGTAATGTATAACCTGCATGTATACGCGTCTTCATCTAGATGAACCTGCGTATATGTCTTTTTCTTCTTTTTGAGTTCCTGAACTGAGATCTGTTACCAAAGAGAGTTGCCAACAAGGACAGCACCTGTGCCATAGCTCCAAACTTGTGCCATAATGCCAACAATCTCCCCCTTTGGACTTTATGGCAACACCAAGATCCTCAAGATCATTCTCCCCCTTTTTCATCAAGGGCAAAGGGTTGTGCTCCCCCTGAGTACATGCTAAAATCTTTGTCCTGCTATGCTGACCATGCTCCCCCTGACTGTAGGCAAGATCTGCAAAAAGATGTTCTTCAAGAAGAACCAAG
>APFE031311748.1:52365-72987 GCA_000404065.3 Pinus taeda | reverse complement strand
GCAAAAAGATGTTCTTCAAGAAGAACCAAGACTTATGCATCATAAAAGACCTTCCTATCACCAAAAGACTCAATACACACATCCATCACCCAACCAAGTGGGGATCATCCACCCAACCAAGTGGGAATACATCATAAATTTACATATGATGACCAAATACATTACATGTTCATCCCAAGCATAGTGGGGAAACCAATATAGGCCGTTACATGACCTTGACACCATATAAGAAAAAGATACATGACATAGAGACGAACTATTTAAAACAAGTCTTATGAAAGACACCAACAACTGAAAGCAGCAGCAACTGACAATCACCATTCAGATCAACAACCAAGATTTCCTTCTGTTCTCCCTCTGCCTCTATTCCTCCTGAAACCAACAACAACTGTGAACTAGAACCAAAAGTTTCTAAGATAATGCCAACAATACAGTATTAGAATATTATCTGCTCCCCCTGAACCTGTGCCAGATGGTCTCTGTCAGACCCATATCAGACAATTTTCAAACAGACCATGTTACCTTTGATATCCATCAAGCCTCCTTATACACAACTTTCTCCACATCAACCAGCGTATGTATGCGGATCCTTCTAATGAAACTCACGTACACCCATTTTTCTCTGAAACTGACAATATTTAACAGCAAGATGATACATCAACTACTCCTAGCTTCTGTCTGAGATATTCAAAAGTTTCCTTGGGCAGTGGTTTGGTGAGAATATCAGAAACTTGTTCCTTAGAAGGAACATACTCCAATTTGACCTTTTGTTCCAACACTTGTTCCTGGAGAAAGTGATACTTGACCAGTGTGTGCTTGGTCTTTGAATTCATGACTGGGTTTTTTGAAATGCTGATTGCACTTGTATTATCACATAAGATGGAGATAGGTAGTGTACAAGTGATTTGAAAATCCTGCAAGGTCTGCATCATCCAAAGGAGTTGAGTGCAGCAAGATTCAGCAGCCACATATTCTGCTTCAGATGTAGATAAAGCAATCGAACTCTGTTTCTTGCTGAACCAAGATACTAATCTGGAACCCATAAAGAATGCACCCCCACTTGTGCTCTTCCTGTCATCCATGCTTCCAGCCCAATCTGCATCAGTATAAGCATGAAGTGTGAGATTTGTATCTCTAGGATACCATAAGCCATAGCTTTGAGTTCCTTGAAGGTACTTGAAGATTCTCTTTACTGCCTGAAGATGAGTTTCCTTTGGGTTTTCCTGAAATCTTCCAACTATTCCCACTGCATGCATGATGTCTGGTCGGGTACTTGTCAAATAAAGTAGACTTCCAATCATAGATCTATAGGTGGGCTGATGTACTTCTGCTTATTCATCATTTGCACTAAGACTGCATCCTGTAACCATGGGAGTACATACTGGTTTTGCATCTTCCATGCCATATTTCTTCAAAATCTGCTTGAGGTACTTGGTTTGAGACAAGAAGATACCGCCTTCATTTTGTTGGATTTGCAATCCAAGAAAATATGTCAGTTCTCCAAGCAAGGGCATTTTGAATTCTTTCTGCATCACCACGGAAAATCTTTGACTCATAGCTTCTTCATTGCTGCCAAAGATAATATCATCTACATACACAACAAGTATTAGCAATTTTTCATTTTCAATTTTTATATAAAGATTGCTATCTGCTGAACCTTTTGAAAAACCTTGTTGATGAAGGTATTTGTACAAACGGTAGTACCAAGCCCTTGGAGCCTGTTTAAGACCATAGAGAGCCTTTTTCAGTCTGCATACAAGATTTGGATCATTCCCAAGGATGAAACCATCTGGTTGCTCAATATACACTTCTTCTTCTAAGTCCCCATTCAGAAATGCAGATTTCACGTCCATTTGAAAAACTTTGAATTTCTGAAAGCTTGAGAGAGCAAGGAACATTCGGATGGCCTCAAGTCTAGCAACAGGAGAAAACGTTTCTTCAAAGTCTATCCCTTCTTGTTGAGCATACCCTTTACAAACAAGTCTAGCCTTGTTTCTAATAACTTCCACATTTTCATTCAACTTGTTCTTGAAGATCCATTTTGTCCCTATGACATTCTTATCTTTTGGTCTAGGAACCAACTCCCAAGTGTTGTTCTTTTCAATTTGTTCAAGTTCTTCATCCATTGCCTTGACCCAGCATTCATCTTTGCATGCCTCTTTTACATCATCCAATTTTTTCATATAATTAACAATCTCATCTACACGAAGAAAATAGTTAGCCACACTTTCATCATTGTACATTATGAGATTTTCATACTGAATTCTGAGGGTTTGAAGTTTTGCTCATTTTACCTGATCATATCCTTCATAGCTAAGAACAATCTTGTCCCATATTTCCTTAGCGGATTTATACTGCATGACTTTGACAAATTCAGATTGTGATAGACATCCCAATAGAGTATTGACCACCTTTGCAATCGTTTCATATTTCTTCTTCTCAGCCAGATCTATGGGAGTCGATGCTGGAAAAGTATACCCTGTATCTATGATATCCCAGACTTCAGTACCCAGAGATTGAAGATAGGCAATAACTCTAACCTTCCAGTATACAAAGTTTGTCCCATCAAAAACCGGTGGTATGATTGATGCTTCCCTCTCGTAGTTGCTCATGATGAAAGATCTTCCTTCAAGCGATCAAGCTTCTTCAGAAGGACCTTCTCTGATACCAATTGTTGGAAATAATACTAAGAGGGGGGATGAATCAGTATTATCAACTCAAATATTCCTTTTTCAAAAACAAATTGTATACGCTACTTCAGTTAGTTAAACCCGTGTATATGCGCAACTATGCAGAAGGAAACCTGCGTATACAAAGTAAACTTTTAATTTACTTTATCTTTCTGATGATGATTGTTCATCTGTGATGCAGAATCAAATAACCAGTAACTAGAGACAGTAAAACAGAGCAGAAAGACAATCACACACAAGAACACAAGATATAAGGTGGAAACCCAATGTGGGTGAAAACCACCTGCAGTAATTCGTCTCTATCTTTCTTTAATTAGAAACTTCTTTTACAATGTACTGGTGCAGTCCTTTACCAGTACGCAGGCTACAACCTGTAGAGAGCTACAACCCTCTCTCGTTATCCAACTTCTCTTGGAAGGGAGTTACAACCCCCTTTAGCTCTTGTACTAGCCAAGATACTAGTACGTAGATGCTGGCCTACAGAAGGCTACAACCTTCTCCTTCTTCTAGGGACCACGTTTCATAAATTTTCAGACTAGATCCATGAACATTAATCAATCATCAAGAATTTCTCCATCAACCAATCTCCTTTTCACAAATTAGATATGAATCAAGTAGATACTTCACTGACAGTTGTACCCAAAACACAGTACCAGAAACCACACACCAGAAAACAGAACCCAGAACACAACAACAATAGACAGAAGCAGCTAGATCACAACTTAGAGTATATACGCTATTTCAACAACCTGAAACTTGTGTGCATACGCTTCTGCATATGGAACAACCTGCGCATATGCTTCTTTACTTCACAGAACTTGCGTGTATACGCGCCTTCACTTCACTGAACCTACGTACAGATCTATAAAGGATAATTCACTCTTTCAGATATTCAATCATTAATTGACCCAGATTATCAGACTTGTAGATCAAGCAAGCACCACATCTAGCAGATCAAAATCATACAAAGATACTATCATTCAAGCTTAAATATTATGACCCATCCATAGAACTTATCCTTCTTTTTGCGCTAAGGTTCCTCCTTCATTCAAATCCAGATTTGCATCATAACCCAATTACCAATATACCAGCTCTAGCACTTTATCAGATCTTCAATAATAATTCAGATGATCATTTACCACATGATCTCCCTCCTCTTTTATAGTCTTAGGCCTTCCTCAATACCATGATCCAAAAACATAACATTTCAATACCATGAACCAAAAACTAGGGATCAACACATCTGACGAGACACCATGGTCCAAAACATAGGTTCAAATCCCAAGAATTAACTACCATGGACCAAAAGTATGATCCCCAACATATACGCACTTTTGTAATGTATAACCCGCGTGTATACACATCTTCGTCTAGATGAACCTGTGTGTATGTCTTTTTCTTCTTTCTGAGTGCCTGAACTGAGATCTGCTACCAAAGAGAGTTGCCATCAAGGACAACACCTGTGCCATAGCTCCAAACCTGTGTCATAATGCCAACAGGCAGCGGCTTTCTTCAGATGGATAGGTCGAAGCCGTTGTTGTACTGGTTTGACATCTGGATACATCTTGATTTCATGTTCAACAATTCTCAAGTCAATGCCTGGAATTTCCTCATATGACTAGGTAAAGACATCTCTGAATTTGCAAAAGAGAGCTCAGTAAATCTCTAGTTCTGATGGAGAACAAGATTTTCCAACGTGAATATTTTCTACAACATTAGGTTTGGTCGAAATATTAATGGTGATAGTTTCTTCAATGTTGGACAGATTTTTCTCGAAATCTAGTGTATTCACAGTATTTAATAAAAAATCAAAAACTGAAGGATGATTGAGGTCGCTTGAATAATCTTCATTGTCATCTCGAAGGTGGGAATGATGGTGGTAATATTCCCACGGTGTCTTTCTTATCATCATTGATTGGATGATTCCTTCGTCTGTAGAATGTATACAAGACCAAGGATCGGAAGAGGTACCATATTCTAAAGACCTATCTATCCAAACACTCGTCGAGTGCTGATTCGGGTTCACCATCCAAGCCTAGAAAATTGATTACTACAAAGATTCAATGGGGCTTGTTGGCAATGTCTCACGATGATCCTCACTATGAAAATGGTCAGAGTTCTTCTTAAATATGATATAGAAGAGATCATACGACAATTTTCCACTGTGGCTACTTCTGCAAGACCATATGGAGGTGGGAGGCAAAAGGTACCCATTAAGGAAGGGTCTTTCAAGAGACCTAGAAGTGATTGTGAACTTCCATGGATCAATGGAATGCTTCTAGTAGGTTGTGAACTATTAGGAAAAAAAGGCTACTTGGTCAACGATTCTAATTCCACCTTGGAAGGGAAATGCAATATTTCTAAAATATGTGGACACAACGGTAGCCATAGCGTAAATCCAAGGCCTTCACAGTAGGATATTATAATCAAGGTTTCCATCAATGTTCTCGACTTCAATATCTACTGTCTTGCCCCCCAGTTCAACTTGCAAGTTACTTAAAATCCCATATGGAGTGTATGTTCTTCCATCGAATGCTTTTAATGTCGTTGATGATCGTGACAAGGGTGGTGAACCCAGAGATTTCCAGCAACTCATTAACATAATATAGGTAGATGCTCCCTCATCAATGATTGTTTGATGAACATTTTTACTGAGGGATTTTACCTGCATGAGGACAGTGAGTTGGGCTAGTAACTGAGGTGTAAATCCTTTATGATTAAAGGCCACAAGATTGGAATCCACTGGATCAATCCCACCTATTGCTGATAACAAAGGCTACTTTTGGGAGGGACAATTTTGCAATACCTCAAGTATTGACATAGAAAATGGTGATTGAGCCAAATCCTCCACTATATTATAATTTTGAGTGGTGCAAGTATGAGGATTGAATGTCGATTTATGTACGACTCCCTTTGGCGGCTTTATAGTTAATTCAGGAATAATGGGCGGAACAACTTCTTGCGAAGTCATTGTCGAACCACTAGGTTGATCTGTAGCCTGGCTATTTGACAATGGTGGATTCCCATAATATTCATTCCTTGTCAATATCAAAGTGTCATTTTGATTTTTCGAGATGGATAGCATAAGCACTTGGGATGTGGAAGCATGATCGGTAGCAACTAGATTAGTTTCTGGGTTTAGAAACGAATCTGTCAACACCACTAAGGTACTTGAAGCCCTTAAAAATTTCACAATATCAGCTCGATGTGGAAAATTTCTCGTATAATGCTCCTCGTTACATATGTAACATGGAAAATGAGGAGGTTTCTTTGGCCCAGTAGGGTTCTCAGAATATTTTTCAGGAGTTGAATTCTCATGTTTCTTCTCATTATTTTTCCCTTTCTTCTTGCCCCCTAGTTGCTTTGGATTCTTGCCCTTTTTAGATGACACAACATTAATCTCTAAGGAAATAGGTTTGTCATTTGCATTCTAACTAAAAATAGCAAGAGATTTACCAGATGGAGCCTTTGTGGTTTGTGCGCTTGAGGTACCGATCACGACATCACCGGCATGAGAGTCCCTATTTGATTTAGGAGGGGGTGGAATGGAAAATTCTAGTCTAGGAGCATCAGGAATTTTGTCGTAGAGTGTGCTAGACTAAGTATATATCAAGTCTAAATATTAGGCACGAGCAATGACTTGCTCTTCAGTGACAACTCCTCCTTTCACCACGTCCTCAATGATAGATGGCAATAAGGACTTAATAAACCACTCAACTAAACGTTGATCAGGAACATACATCTTTACCATTCGATGACGATGTCGCCACTCATGAATATGATCAGATATGTGAGTGGCCATGGTGTGTTTAAAATTGATAAGGAGTTATGTTCCCATTTCGTACTTAATGGGTAACTGAAAGTGGGTTAGAAAAGTAGTGGCAAGGGTGTTGATATTATCAAACGAAGCTCTAGGCAATTCAATATACCATTTCGCTACTATACCAGTGAGCATTCTTTGAAAAAGGAAAATCCTAATGGAATCATCATTCAGGGTGTTAGATGAGCACCATAAATTAAAAGTCATCCCGTGATTCAATGGATCCTCGCCTGGATTTCCATTGAATTTAGGAATATCAGAGGGAAGTTTATGAGGAATCGTTGGCCACCAAGGGGCATATGTAATTGGATCATTCATCAACCAGTTCAAATATGCTAATTATAGAGTTGCTACAAAAGGCAACTATTAATTCAGGTTAGGTGAAGCATACCTAGGATAAGATGGAATCGCCTGTGCAGTAGGTCTTTGCATACCAGCTGTTAGAGTTGGTCTGGTCAGTCCTCTGTCAGAGATCAAAGCTCTTTCTGCATTTCATTTTTAGGTGTCTCGCTCCATTCACCCAGCTGCATTCTGCTAGGGGCATGCCATAATCTGACGAAAAAGGTCATGCTAGTCATTTCTCCTCATGTCTAGCTCCTGCTGGCTTAGGTCTTTTGTCAATGATCACTAAAGTCCATGACAGTCAAGGTCTGGTCCGTTAATGGACAAAAGTAATTTTCAAGCATTAGGTCTAGGGATTAATCAATTTGGTCTTCAACCATGTCCAATAAAGCCATGCAGGCCAGAGTGAGGCCCTTAAAAAGCTATGATTCAGAGAGTTTCATCATCATGTTGACAGATTACGACTGTTCTTCAAAACTCTATTTTGAAGAAAAGTCAAATAGTGTGTCATTTGTGATAAAATTTTCAAAAAAAAGTCACCAGTTGATTTCTTCAGGTGCAGTCATGGTTTCCATGGCCAAATTCCCTGTCATGCAACTCCTGCAAAAAGTGCCGAAAATTTCATCATTCTAGCTAAAAATTCAAAGGAAAAAGTGAAATTCAGTGTTGCAATAAATCAGTGAAAAGTGTCAAAACATAACATTAGCAAAATGGGTTTTTGAAGAAGCAAAATTTAACCCATGACTTCAAAGTCTTTATATAAGAATTCCCACAAGCAAACAAAGTTATTGTGCTAATCAAGGTTATTCAGAAACATAGCAAAGTTTTTGAGAGTGCAAAGCACGCGTTTGGAGTGAAATTGGAGGCGTTTTCTAGAGCGCAGCGCACACACAGAGGGGCATGGTGCACATACATAGCACGGCGCACACAAAGCCACCCCATAGTGCAAATTTTACAAGGGAACGGCACATATAAAGACCGCGGCGCACACCCACAGGGGCCCCAAATTGTGCTAAATTGCCTCAAGTTGCCTGTAAAACCCCTTAAATCGACAGGTAGGCTCTATATCGTGGCTTGCTCATCAAATTTTGTGAATGTTATGGTGGTTCATCGCTATGTATAATTGCAAAAAAACTCATAAAACCAACCACTAAAAAAAAAACATCAAAGCCATGGTTGCTAGGGTTGCAAAATTGTGGTGTTAGTGCCAAGGCTCCGTTATCACCCCTCACTTTTCCCTTTCTTACCATTTTTCCCTATCCCCCCTATCCCATTTTTTCCTATTTTCCCTACCCTAAAGTATTACCAAACCCCTATTCCTTATCCCTCCACTCTTTGGTCAATATAAACCCCAAACCCTACCTTATAAAAACCCCAAAACACTACCTTATCAAATCCCCAAACCCTCCTACATATCCCTAAACAAAACTTCTCCCCATAACCCTTATTCCTATCATATTATTCCCCTCCTAATACTCCCTTTTTTCATTGCTCCCCATGGTGGCAGATATCACAACAACACCTAGTTTCACACCATCATCAAAGGGCAGCCCAAGTACAGTACACACAGCAATCATGGCATCTGAGCATTCATCAAAGTATGAGATGGAGACACAAAGTGATTCATCCTCAGAAGAACAGGCACCCAAGAGACATCACAAGAGTGGTAAATATGTTAGGGATGAGCTAACTACCCTCACTGAATTGCAGGCCTGCCCTCTTGCTATGTCATGCTTCCAGCATCTATCATGTTTTGAATTTTGTCAAAGGGTGGCTAATATTAGAGCTCATCATGAGTTGGCCCGTCTTTTTATGCTTCACCTACATGGAGGTCACTCTATCTTGGCTGGGGTCACCTTCACATTGACACCCGAAATTATCTCATTCGCAACTGGCATACCGAATGTTGGAGAACAGTGGCACAATAAAAAGAAGGTGGATAGGCAACATTATGAGCCTTACATTAAGGCCAGTTTCTTGAGGCAGCTCACAAGAGTCTTTCCATTCAGATATTTGAAAGATGAATATGCTTCGCTCATGAAATTGATCATGAAGTACTTCAGCTGCGAGGGGAGGTTCTCTCATCTATATGCTTATCACATTAGGTTGCTCATGCACTTTACCAGGGTGCGGATGATGAACCTCCCATTTTTCATTTGTAGGAACATAGAGAGGATGAACACCTTCATGCAGCACAAGACCCCTCAGCAACAACTTAATAGTGTTTATCATTTTTCTCTTATCCGGATTTTGGTGGATCATCAATTGGGATTGCAGGGCATTGCTTGGGAGGACTTCATCTCCCGTGACTTCTTCAGCACTTCACAGGTATTATCAGAGGCGGAGCATGAGATAGGTGGTCCTTTTCATCAGTATGAGCGCCACAAGACCACTACTATGCCAGTATTCATCACATATCAGAGAGGCAGTAGGCACTTGTTTGCAGCAGAAAAGCGAGTGTTATCTCCACTCGGGGTGGAAGGGGCCTCGCTTCCGGCATCAACAACACAGGTACAGGACAAGGGCAAGAGGCCCATGCATGATGAGGGGCCATCAAGTGAACAGGAGGTCGACTTCATCCTCATTAAGGATGATGATGCAGATGTGGAGAGTTTCAAACTTAGGATGACCATCCAGGAGAAGAAAACGGAGATCCAAGACTTGTCACTCAATTTGGAGAGGGCCAAATGGATTATCAGGTATTTGGAGCAGAGGAAAAAACAGCTTGAGAACCAGGATGAGATCATGGAGCTGCAAAGCATCCATGAAAATTGCCAAGCTACCCAGCATAGGAGGATCGAGCTCACTCCCTTGGAGCAAGAGCTTAATAATGACCGTGAGTCTTGGCTTGAGTATATCAACATCCACCTTGAGAGACTGCTAGAGAAGGCTGACAGGGGCAAAACCATACTGAGGCGGATGGTTTATCATTACAGGGCACAAAACATGAGTTCGAAGGATCGGATAAGGAGCTTGAAGGCAAAATTGAGTAGAGTGACAAAGAGACAAAAGAGGCAAAAAGAGCAAGATCGGCTTCGAATCTTGGTTGAAGCCTCTGTGGCCCAGTATAGTACCTCTTAGAGAACCTCCAGCCCAAATTTCAAGTAATTTGGGGCAATTTTGGTCACATGGAAAATTTTTGGTCCAAATTGCAAATGGTTTGTATTTTTGGATTCAACATGCAAAATCACGACTACTAGTACATGGACAAGAAATTTGGGCATGATTTGAGTCTCTAGGAGGTCAAAAACACTCAAAACATGACCTCTCTACCCCTATTTTGACACACAAGAAGCAGTCTTGGGAGAATGAAGTTTTGGAGGGGAAAATGAGCACCAAATTCATAAATTCCAGTTGGGTCAGAAAGTAGACAGGCCAGGCTTTCCAACAAGCACACATGGGCACATTTTGAACTCCTGCAGGTACCTCAAAATAGCCTCCAAAGTGGCGCGATGCATATAGAATTAGGCGTGGTGCATATAGAGAAAAAGGCCAAATTCACCTCCGTTTCGCGACATTTTGATTCGCGAATTTCTCCAAGTGGGCCCGCTTATCTACATTTCACTTTTTTTGGAAACTAAGGCAAAGTTTAAAGAGTTTGGCTTCTATCCAAGTGGCAAAGGAAGGCAAATAGTCACCCAAGCCATTTGTCATTTTTTGTAACACTACACCTGTAGCTAATGGTTGGCTTTCCATCTCCATTTTGTAATGATTTGAGAAACTCCCCAACTCTTGGTTGTACTATTTCCTCATGGCATAGTCTATTTATTGTATGCAAACCATTTGCAAAGGGTTGGTTGGTTTGTAATTTCTGGGAGACTGTGGGAAAGAAACTATGTTTCTTCATTGTATATTTTGACGGAGGATTAATGAAAGGCAGGAACTTTGTTTCATGAAATTCATGTGGTTGTGAGTGTAGCAAATGTGTTTTTCCTTATGTTTCATATGTATTTCATTATGTTTCATAGTTCATTCATATTCATTTCCAGTGAAATTTTCTGAGTAAGATAAGGTAGAATTCATTTTTATTGCTCTACCTGTGGGAAAGTTTCACGCTGTGTGTTTTTCTTCTGTTGAAAAGGATTCATGTACTTATGCCCTTTTCACCATCCTAAGAAATCTCTCCATTCCGCGTTATTTCAAACTAAGTTGCTAGACTTTCGCCTGTCTTGCCTCACGAAGTAATCTGTGCCTTTGTATTAAATTCTGTGCTCATTGCTGTCTGTTGGTCCCATACCATCCCAGAAACTCAGTCATTCATAAAAAATTGCTTCTTGTATCCATATTTACCTACTAGCCTAAGATCAATATTTCACTGTAAGTCATCTCAGACCATTTCGTTTACTTATTCGCCGAGCGTGACTCGAAGAGAGCCCTCTCCTATTCTGGTAGGGCTAGCTACCAAACTGAGCGTGATTTTTGGTTACCCTGAATTTTTCCTTCCTTCAGCCTAAGGCAGATTTAGGTGCTAACATAGTGGTGACTCCACTGGCGACAAATTACTCCCCTTACTTCTTCATAATTCTAAGCTTTCGGATGATAAGCTTAGGATTTGATAGGCTGGGTAAGTTGGTTGTGTCCTTTGATTTTTCTCAATAGCACATTGGCTTCTAGAAGATATACCAGAGCTAATCCAGATCTAGATCCTCCCCACATATATGAAAATCCCAATTTGATTTCAAGAATTCGTTGTCAATAGAGCTCTATATCTCCCGTGTTCAAATCCCATTCATGCCCTGACATTTTTGAATATCTTGAAGAGCTAGATTTTGATGAGCAGTTTGAAATATCATTATTTGAGACCAAATCCAAAAGGGCGGTTGACTCTACTGTCTATAATCCACAGTTTCTTGTAGACTTGGAGACGGAAAGGGATAACCGATCAATTGATAATTACATTATAGCTTAGCTTCAAACTCCAATTGCTAGCCCCCTACAAACTGTGCACACTCCTCCAACACCTCCAAGGCCAAATCCACCAAAAGTGATGGCTACCTATTTTGCACCTCTTGTTCTGCCTCAAGTTTTAGATGATATGCCCTCAGATTATCAAAGAAAAATCTCATTTTTTGATGGCACTCCTAACAACATTATTGCTTAGCAACATGTGGACAAAATGCAGATTTCTATGAACTTCATGAGATCGATGTGGAGAATGTGGCAATGAGACTCTTTGTACAAACATTTGCAGGTGAAGTGAGGAAATGGTTCAGAGGTTTGTCGGCTGCACGTATCGCTACCTTGTCTGACCTACAAAGACAATTTTTAAACTGATGGGAAGTGAAAAAGAATCTTCTTCGAATTCTGGCTGAATATGAGAAAATCAAACGAAACACTTGTGAGTCGGTCCAAGACTATTGCATTAGATTCAATTCATTTTATAATGAAATTCCAGATCATCTAAGGCCACCTGTGGGACTAGCCATGGTGAAGTTCTCGAATGGTTTTGATGCTGACATGGCTTATCAATTAAGAGAGAGAGAACCGGCCACAATGGAAGACATGCAGAAGATAGCGGTGAGCGTTGAAGCAAATCTGCTGACCAAGAGAGCTAGAGCAAAGGCAGAAAAGAAGGTCACCATAAAAGAAGAATCTTCCTCGATATATTAGCTACTTCAGAAGGTAGAGCAGATGCTTGAAAGGGTGAAACTTGAAAAAATGGAGCCACAAGTTAGAAATCCTAACTTTTGTGGTCAGCAACAGCCACAATATAGAATAAGATAGAGAGATCAGCGAGCCCAAGAGCAGACAGAACAGCAGCCAGTACAGCCACCTTTGCAGCAAAATTTTGTGCATGAACCGGAGTCAGATGAGGATGGGAATATGATAGGTGAAGAAAACCACCTCTTTACTCCTGATTATTTGCTTATTTATCTCACTGAGGATGAGGAGTATGTAGAAAGTTCGGCTGTACACAAAGATGTAGATTTCGTTCTAGAAAACGACACCGTCTTGGAGGAAGAATCATATGAGTACCAAAGAGGCTATATGAATGCTTTGTCCACTCAACAACAGCGATATTCACTTAGAAACAGAGATGTGCCGGTCAAACCAATTCAAAAAAGGAAGGATATTGAGGCATCAAAGAATGATTCATCAGTTACATAAAGGAAAGGAAAGGAGGCGGTTGATTCGAATAGCAACAAATCACCATCAACAGAACAATCACATCAGCAAGTTGCATCGAAAGAAAAGGAAAGGAAAGAAATCCCAGTCAAAGAGGTAGAAAATATTCTCGCTTTTAATTTAGAGAATGAGATTTCTAAATTGAAAGTATCCATTCCCTTGACTGAAATAATGAGGAACAACAGTTATAGAGGGCAACTATCTAAAATGTTGAATTTGGACCCAATGTCCGACATGGTGAATGTTGAAGATGATCAACTCGAAATGATTTTTGGGCCAGCATCGAATGGTGAGTCTCTTGATAGTGATGTGCCACCTTTTTATATCATTTTAAGATTGCATGATTTTGTGTTACATAATGCCATTTTCGATTCCGGAGCTTCTCACAATTTCATGCCCAAGGCTATCATGGATAAACTAGGTCTAGACATCGCTCGACAATACCATGATCTCTATTTGTTTGATTCCAGCAGAGTAAGATGTATAGGAATCATCAAAGACTTGGTTGTGAGTCTGGATCAGCTGCCAATGAAGAATGTTTTGATGGATGTTGTTGTAGCAGATATTCCTCCCAGGTTTGGCATGCTTCTTTCAAGGTATTGGGTAGCAAAACTAAAAGGGACACTACAACTAGATTTCTCATATGCGACGATTCCAGTGTTTGGCCAAATGAGGAAATTGTATCGGGAACAAAAAATGAAATACATTATTACAAGCAAGGAGAAACCAATAAGTCATCCAATTAATTATGTACATACAGATTTAGAGTCTTTTGTTTTGTATTATGATAGTTTCAATAATATCGATAGTCAGTTAGTAGAAGCAGAAGATATTCCGGAAATAACAGAAAAATTCAGAGGAGTTTTAAAGAAGGAAGGGCAATAAAAGTAGAACATCATTGGGCAATCAGCTGAAAGTAATGGACAACAAGCAAACAAGGCACAGCAAACAGATTTCCAGCACTTGCAAGAGGAGGAAGAAGGTTTGTGCACCATGGATTTTGATGGAGTAGTGGGAAATGACGGCGCTGGAATTGGAATTTGGGTATGTAGTCCTCTCTCTGCCCCGAACAAAGTGCCTAGTAACATGCGGGTATGCTCTTACAAGTTGGCTTTTGATTATTCAAATAATGAAGCTGAGTATGAAGCTTTGATTGCTAGCCTGAAAATTCTAAGGAAGCTGAATGCTAAGAAGATTTCAATATATGGCTTCTCCGAATTGGTAATTAAGCAGGTTAGAGGCGAATATCAAGCAAAGCATCCTCAAATGAGGGCTTATCGTAATGCATTTCTAGACATCCTAAAATTATTTTCAGAATACACCTTGACATGTGTACCTCGTATACAAAATAGCATTATTGATGCTCTTGCTAAGGCAAAAAGTAGTTTGAAGATCCCAATGAACTCTAGCAATAAATTTGAAATCCATGTCAAGCATCCTCCAGCCGTTCCAGACAATCAGAGATATTGGCAAGTTTTCCAAGATGATGAGGAGATTGATGATTTTCTACAAAACAAAGGCAAGTTCAAAGATATCTCAATTGATGTAGAAAATGACGATGGTAAAGGTAATGGTACAGATGAGGTGCAGATCAATGAAATGGAAGTGTTGCAGCTAAAGAATAATGTTATTCCTGTTGGGTTGTGTTATATTATTTCCACATAGTTAACAGGGGGTTTGAGGGGTACCCATAACCCCACTTTATGGGGTCCGGGGCAGCGCCCTGGAAAATTTTGGTTTTGGACCCTATGTTAGGTTGGGCAGACCCACCTATGGTTTTGTGCATGACTTTCGCACATGTTTTTTGGATGCGATGGTTTTCGGTCCATGGTATTGGATGCGATGGTTTTTTGGTCCATAGTATTGGACGTGATGGTTTTTTGGTGCATGGTATTGGATGCTTCGGCATGTATAAATATGTATTGTAAGATTGAAAGGAATATAATGAAAAATCAAGCTGGTAGTCTCGATTTTGAGATCCAGTGGGAAATCTTTGTGTATATGTGTTTTATGTGTTATGCTCTCGTATTTTTATTTTTCCTGTGATTTAGAATTCGTATGCATGCAATTTCTGTACGGGGTTAAAACCTACAATTCCTAAAGGCTTGATACCTTTAGAAGAACTCTTTGATCAAGATGAGGTAGCCCGCAAACCAACATTGCAGCCAACGGAGAAGGATGTGGAAGAGGTCAATATCAGAATAGCTGCTAATCCTAAATTGGTAAAACTATCTAAAGCATTGCCACAAAAGATCAAGGACAAATATATCAGTTTGTTGTCTTCATTTGCAGATTTGTTTGCTTGGGACTATTCCAACTTAAAAACATACGATACCAATATAATTCAGCACACTGTACCCATCAAGCCCAATCAAAAACCATTTAGACAGAAGTTGAGAAGGCTAGATCCAAAGTTGTTGCCATCTATTGAAAAGGAGATAAACAGGTTGTACAAATCAGGAATCATTGTTCCCATCAGAATTTCGGATTGGATCTCTAATTTGGTGCCTGTATGAAAGAAGACGGGTGAGATTCGCTTATGCATTGATTTTAGAAATCTCAATAAAGTTTCATTGAAAGACAACTATCCACTGCCCAAAATGGACCATATACTTCAGCGAGTAGTAGGAGCATCTCGTATGTCACTACTTGATGGTTATTCCGGATATAACCAAGTTTCTATCCATGAAGATGACCGAGACAAGACAGCGTTCACCACTCCATGGGGAACTTTTCATTACGCTAAAATGTCTTTCAGTTTGAAGAATGTGGGTGCCACGTTTCAGCGTGCAATGGACTTGGCTTTTGCAAATGAGAAAGATGTATTTTTGGTTGTGTACCTGGATGATTTGACAGTGTTTTCCAAATCTGATGAAGAGCACATATACCATCTAAAAATTGTCTTTCAAAAGTGCAAAAAATATGGCTTGTCACTGAATTCGAAAAAGAGTTTGTTCGCCATGGAGAAAGGAAAAATACTCGGGCACATTATCTCAAAAGATGGCATTCGTATTGACCCAACACATGTGCAAGAAATTTAGCAAATCGATCTACCCCGGAATAAGAAAGAGATACAATCTTTCAATGGTAAAATGAATTTTCTACGCCGCTTTGTACCTAATCTTGCTGAGCACCTAAGAGAGATGACAAACATGCTTAAGAAGGACAGCCAAGTGAAATGGATGGATGAGGTTGTAAAATATTTCAATTTAGTCAAATTGGCTCTTTCTTCAGCTCCCGTTCTAGTCAGCCCAGACTACACTCAGGATTTCATATTGTTTTCAGTTGCTTCAGAGCATACTATGGAAGCTGTGTTATTGCAGAAAAGAGATGATCACGAAAGAACCATTGCATTCTTCAGTAGAGCTATAAGAGATGCAGCCTTAAAATACAACATCATTGAGAAACAAGCCCTTGCACTTGTGAAGGCATTGAAAGATTTCTGGGTATATATTCTACATTCTCATATTTTGGCCTATGTTCCTGACGCTGCTGTCAAAGATGTTTTAGTACAGACCGATCCGGAAGGAAGATGAGGCAACTGGATTGCAGCCTTGCTAGAATATGATGTGGAAATAAAGCCCACAAAGCTGGTTAAAGGATAGGGATTGGCAAAGTTAATGGCCGAATCAAACTTGCACGTTGTTAGCCTCCTGCTGCAGTAGGTTACTCATATTTCATGATTGACATTTTACAGACCAAATATGTCATACTTTGCATGTTGCAATGCTCCATATTTGCTAAATAGTCACCAAGCAAAGAAGGCTACTCAGAGTTCATCTAACTACTTTCCAAATCTTGAGAAGTTATTCCTGTTTTGTACAAATTTCAGCTAAAGGGAGGTCCAAACAACTTAATTTTGGTCTCCCTAGATTTCAATTTCCTGTTTTAGAATATAGAGAATGAAAATCTGTCCAAACAACTTAACCTTGGCAGATTCTTAGATAGGTAGAAAAAAAAAAGGAGCCCAACTGCTTAATCTGGGCCCTTGGATGAAATAAGGGTAGCTTGTAGATAGAAAAGCATAAAAAAGAAAAATTGAAATGTTGGGTCTGCAAGTCTAAGTGCACCCAAACCAAAAGAAGAAAAAATGTTAGGTAACTAGGTTGGGTAGGTAGTTTTGAGGTTGCAGAATCTTGATGTCTGTCCATATTTTAAAGTACCACCTACACTTAGATGACAGTCATCAAGCATTTCTATTTTGAAGAAGCTCAAACGAGGTGTAACCAACTTCCCTTGCTCCATCTTCTCAAAATCATTAACTAATTTCCCCAAAAGAGGTCAAGAGCTGTTTGACATCTCTTAATTTCATCATTTTCCATGTCATTTAGCCTAGGTGAAGATCTGCTTCACTCAAGGAAGGATCCATACTTTCTCTATCTCCCCATTGAAGCCTAAGATCTCTCAAACTTAACGCTTTCTTACCATCTCCATATTAACTACTAACATTATTATTTAACTCCCTATATTTTCCCCATCCCCCTACTAAAACTATGTAAATGATCCCTTGTATAAATATCCCTCCCCCTGGTTGAAAAATAACCATAAGTACCCCCAGGAATTGCTCAGTTTGTTTGAAACTTGGCAAGAACCCTCATGCTGCCCCTTCAAACCATCTTCTGATGCAATAGACTCCTTCCAAAGTATAAAATCCCTTTTTAGGTTATCGGACCCCTTCCGAAGCCTCAAGTGCTCTTCTGACGCACATACTCACTCCTTCCGACCGCAATAGACCCTTGCCGATTTCCTCAACGCTCTGCAGATCCTAGTGAGCCATCTTGCGTCGCCATATCGCAATATTTTCACCTCATAGGTGTGCCCCATCCTTTTTTGCCTGATGTGATATCGCGATATCGGCGATCGGCAGTCGCAAGCATCGCATTACCAAAATAAATACCTTCTCGTTCCCCGCCGATGCGATATTGAAATCGCATTAGAGGAAGTTCATCGCATTGCATTAAAGTATGAGTCACCTTGACACATCACCTGGCTGACGTCATCCGCCGTACAGCTGACGTCAGCAGCTAGAAAACCGAAAATTCGCGCAAGCGCAAAAGTCAAGCTTCGGAGCTCCGGAACAAGAAACGGAGGCAATTTTCGATGTGCGATTAGCGCAAAGCGCTAATCGCGCATCGCTACGGAAAATGAGCGATATTGGTGAATCTTTAGGGAATCTTTTGATCCCTTGGCCCGTTTTGCGCCGAAAAAGCCCGAAATTGCCCGATTTTGCCAAATTAAACCGGTTTAAAAACAGGAAAAGACCAGAGACAGAGATTAAAGAGTATCAGATCAAATCTACAAGAAGAAAGCACGTCAAAGAGTATCAGAAAGCGGCGAAGACCATCAATGTAGCGGCAAAGAGTATCAGCGAAGATCTTCACAGCGTCCCAAAGCAGGAGACAATTAAATACATTCCAGCAAAGTCAAAAAAGAGGGCGAGGCCGCTCAAAACCCTCAAATCATGGTTATTGCACATTGAACTCGCACCGGAACAGAACTGCAAATCCCAAAGCATAGTTATTCCAGCAGTCATCGAGGCTCCAAGGGTCACATTGCATTCCTTTTTATCCAGCTACCTCTGACACAGTTCAACAGATATTTACCTGCATTTAATTTTGGCACAATTTTAGGTTTAGAAAGGTGTTTTTGCAGACCTGGTTTAGGTCAATTGTAATAAATAAGTTTGAGATATTTGCACTATATATACAACCCTGAATACGTTATTACAGGGTGGTGGGTCGGTTGGTTGGTTGATTATTCAATAAGCTATCTCTAGCTGATTTTGCTCCACGAGAGACTCGCACTGTAATGTCTCATAAGTTTCTATAATCAAAGACTGCTTATGAGCCTTGGAGAACGGATTGTTCATTGTGTTTACTAGTTGAAGAGTGATTATGGAATTCTCGTGCTGTGCATAACTCAATAAGTGCTTCTTACCTCTGTTTTCATTCATGAATTACGCTCCTAAACAATTGAAAGAAAGATTAGCTTAGAATTTGCTTAAATACACTCTATGCTCAATTTCTATTGTTTCTTTATGTTTTCCTCTATTTAAGCATAAATATGAATTCCACATTGCTCATGTTTGCTTTAACCCAAGACAGTTATCCAGGGATACTTCATTGCCCCTAGATAGAGATCCTCTTTCCCTCTGTTAAGTTAAATGAGAGATTCTTAAGTGCCTCTCATTCCTTACATATGATTCATCCTTTTAGTCTGAAGATTGTGTTATAATCAGCTATCCTGCTCCATTGTTTCTCTTATGACCACAAAGACGCACTGATAATCCTAACCCATGACTCCATGCCCAATGGTTTGAAACTTATCACTTCATAAATTGCCTCTCTGCCTGGAAGCATTTTCCTTCCATCCAAACACAGACAAAAAACCCCTGAGCCAAAAGCTAGCCTAAAAATCATCAACAAAGTTGAATCATTAAGAGAGAGCCCTCTCTGATTGCATGTGGGCTAGAACCTGCAATCCAAAGATTGGTTTGTGGTTACCTCGGCCATATCCCTATAGGAGCGTAGGGACAACCTGAGTGATAACATAATGGCGAATCAACTGGGGACCTCCTCAAATAAATTCACTAAGCCAGTCTGCAGCCCCACAGAGGAAGAAACCGACCTGTGAAGGCTTCGGTCGACCTGTGTCTTTAGAAAAAAGTTCCCAAAAAAATAGAGTAGAAGTTGGCTCCTAAGAAGCAAACGCGTGATACACGATCAAATCCTGATCCAAATCGCCCAGATGTTTTTGAAAATCCGAATTTAATTCCCAAGATCATTAGAAAACAAAAGCAAAAAGAAGACCCAACTGTTGCGAGTCGTGAAACAGTTCAGCCAAGCAGTGTTCCAACCCCTGTCAAAGTTTTATTCCGGTCAACCCCAAGTTCCCCTGGATCATCACCTCCTTCTCCAAGTAGCTCCTCTACACCTCAATCCCATACTCCTACTACCACTACTACTCCTTCTACCCCGATTGTTCCTGTTATCCCCGCTGCCCTAGCTGTTCCGCTTATCCCCATCATCATGGCTAGATATGCGCCCTTACAACTGCCTGCTAATCCCGGGGCTATGCCTCAGGACTACCAGTCAAAAATTACCTATTTTGATGGCGCAACCTCCTACACCGCCCTACAGCATACAAATAAAATGCAGGATTATTTCGAGAGTTATGAAATTGATGATGAGAGTGTAAGAATGAAGATTTTTGCCCAAAGTTTGACCGGTGATGTCCGAACCTGGTTTAGGGCACTTGCACCCAATTCCATATTGAACCCTGACGCCTTATACCAGGCATTTATTAACAGATGGGAGAAAAAGAAAGATCCCCTACACATACTATCTGAGTATGATACTATCAAAAGAGGACCACAGGAAACCGTTTTGGATTACTGTGCCAGATTTAACAATGTTTATAATGCAATACCACAAAATTTAAGACCTCCACCTGATCTCGCTTTGTACAAATTCCCAGATGGCTTTGATGCTGAGATGGCATATCAGTTAAGGGGAAGAGCCCCTCAAAGCCTTGCAAAAATGCAAGATGTTGCTGTTAGTGTGGAAGCAAATCTAATTGCTAAAAGAAACAGAACTAGAACTGAGAGAAGAACCACTTTCAAAGAAGAACCCTCAGCCTTCGATC
>APFE031311748.1:5072-43863 GCA_000404065.3 Pinus taeda | reverse complement strand
TGGGCTATTTGAGGTGATTTGTAAAATGTACTATGATACAAAATATTCGCCCACTAAAAATTTAAAACCCCTTAATTTTGCCAAAGGGCGAACATTCGCCCCTAAAATGACCCCTAAATTGCACCCATCAAATTCTCTGAATGGGTGTCTAACTTAGTTCCCACTAGGAAAAAAACAGGAGAGATAAGACTGTGTGTAGACTTGAGAAATTTAAACCAAGTCTCTCTAAAAGACCACTACCTGTTGCCCAAAATGGACCATATCTTGCAAAGAGTAGTGGGTTCCTCTAGAATTTCTTTACTAGATGGGTTTTTAGGATTTAATCAAATACTTGTTCACCCGGATGACCAGGACAAAACAGCCTTTACCACTCTGTAGGGAACATTCAATTATGTTAAGATGCCTTTTGGGCTAAAAAACGCTGGTGCTACCTTTCAAAGAGAAATGGATATTGCATTTTCTAAGGAGATACATGATTTCCTCGTAGTTTACCTTGATGACCTAACCCCATTCTCCAAATCTGACCAAGAGCACCTTAAGCACCTAAGGCAAATTTTCATGACATGCAGGAAATATGGCATTTCCTTGAATCCTAAGAAGTCCCTGTTTGCCCTTGAGGAAGGAAAGCTTCTAGGGCATATAATATCAAAAATGGGATTAGAATTGACCCGGAAAGAATTCAAGCTATTCTTCAAATCCCTTATCCAAGAAACATAAAAGAACTGCAAGCATTCCTTGGAAAGATCAATTTCCTAAGGAGATTTATCCCAAACCTAGCCGAGCTCATAAGGCTATTGAGCAACATGTTGAAGAAGGATGTCAAGGTAAAATGGTCCCTTGAAACTAAGCAGGGTTTTGAGAGTATAAAAACGGCCCTAACTCAAATGCCTGTCCTCACCAGTCCTCAATTCGACAAAGATTTTATCATTTTTTCCTTCGCATCTGAACACACCATAGCTGCTGTCCTTCTGCAGAAAGATGATCAGGGCAACGAAAAGCCAATTTCTTTCTTCAGCCGAGCTTTGAGAGATGCACCATTGAAATATCAGATTATGGAAAAGAAAGCCTATGCCCTGGTCAAAGCCATTAAAGACTTTAGAATTTACATCCTATATTCCCACGTGATTGCCTGTGTCCCTAACGTTGTTGTAAAAGATATATTAAAGAAAGAGGGACTAGAAGGCAAAAGAGGCAAGTGGATTGCTAGCATCCTTGAATACGACATTGAAATAAAACCCACCAAGCTGATAAAAGGACAATGTCTAGCCAAACTAATGTTCGAAACAAACTTCCAAGCCTTAGACATTAATCAACTGGACAATGAACCGGAGCTGGTGACTCCAAAGATCAGTGAAACCTTCATGCAATCCCCATGGTATGCTGATATTTCTTTGTATTGTTAAACCTGTGTGCTCCCCGAGGATTGTCTAGAACCAAGAAAAGATTTTTAAGGATGAAATCATCAAAATTTTGTGTCATAGATGGTGCTTTGTTTTGGAAAAATCATGAAGGTATTTTTATTAATTGTTTGACTATAAATGAAACTAACAACCTCATGAAAGAATTCCATGCAGGGGACTGTGGAGGACACTTATATTGGAAGTCCACGGCTGACAAGATCTTACAGGCTGGTTATTACTGGCCCTCTCTATTTGCAGATGTAAAGAATTTTGTTGTCTCATGCCACAAATGCCAAATCTTTGAAGGGAAAAGAAAACTACTGCCCTTGCCCCTTAAGCCCATTTCAACCGAGAAACCTTTTCAACAATGGGGTCTCGACTTCATTGGAGAAATTCATCCTTCTTCCTTAGGCCAACACAAGTGGATTTTAACAGCCACCGATTATTTCACTAAGTGGATTGAAGCTATCCCATGTAGGCAAGACAACGACTCCACCATTATCCAATTCCTTGAGAGCAATATCCTTTCTAGATTCGGATGCCCTGAGAAAATTATCACTGACAATGCTGCTGCTTTCAAATCCAAAAAAATGATCAACTTTTTCCATAAATACCACATCACCTTAGGCCACTCCACAGCTTACTACCCCCAAGGTAATGGTTTGGCCGAATCTTCCAACAAAAGCCTCATCAATATCATAAACAAAACGGCTGGAGGAAAACAAAATGAACTAGCACAGGAAGCTCACAAATGCTCTATGGGCAGACAGACTTTCCACCAAGAAGTCCATTGGGATGAGCCCTTATGAACTTGTATATGGCATGGAAGCCAAGTTCCCTTCATCTCTGGGCATTCCTACTATTAAATTGTTGCAAGAAATTCAGGCTGAACCGAATGACATGCAGAGAAGAGTTAATCAAACCATTCATCTTCAGCAAACCATAGAACAAGTCTTCGACAGAGCTCAAATACTGCAAGAAAAACTCAAAAAGATGTTTGATAAGAAGGCCAAAGCAGAGGATTTCTAGGTGGGCAGCAAAGTTCTAAGATGGGATTCACGAAGAGAAGACAAGGGAAAGCACGCAAAATTCGATTTTCTGTGGAAAGGTCCATACATCATCAGCGTTGTGCAAGGCAATAATACCTATTTTCTCAAATATCCAGATGGCAGCACAGCTGAAGAAGGCCCTGTCAATGGTCGAATGCTTAAGCACTACAATGATCCTTTTGATTGAAAGAGGGTAGGCGGTGTTTTATTCTGTACATAGAATATTTGTATATACCAGTGTTTTGATTTTTTTGTAAGAATCCATAATGCTAAAGCACGCAGAAGAAAGTAGGCAGTGCTTTACAGTTCAATAGCAGCACAAGTGAAGTAAAAAGTTGTTACAAGACCAAAGGTTCAAATCAATCCAATAGTCAGAATGAAGAAGGTCCAAGCTGAGCAATAACAGAAGAATCAAGCCAATTTGACCTGCTGTTCTTGGCTTTTCACAAGGAAAGGCCATCCCCAAGTGGAGCCACTGTTAGCCTCCTACTGCAGTAGGTTACTCATATTTCATGATTGACATTTTACAGACCAAATATGTCATACTTTGCATGTTGCAATGCTCCATATTTGATAAACAGTCACCAAGCAAAGAAGGCTACTCAGAGTTCATCTAACTACTTTCCAAATCTTGAGAAGTTATTCCAGTTTTGTACAAATTTCAGCTAAAGGGAGGTCCAAATAGCTTAATTTTTGTCTCCCTAGATTTCAATTTCCTGTTTTAGAATATAGAGAATGAAAATCTGTCCAAACAGCTTAACCTTGGCAGATTCTTAGATAGGTAGAGAAACAAAGAAGCCCAACTGCTTAATCTGGGCCCTTGGATGAAATAAGGGTAGCTTGTAGATAGAAAAGCATAAAAAAGAAAAATTGAAATGCTGGGTCTACAAGTCTAAGTGCACCCAAACCAAAAGAAGAAAAAATGTTAGGTAACTAGGCTGGGTAGGTAGTTGTGAGGTTCCAGAATCTTGATGTTTGTCCATATTTTAAAGTACCATCTACACTCAGATCACAGTCATCAAGCATTTCTATTTTGAAGAAGCTCAAACCAGGCGTAACTAACTTCCCTTGCTCCATCTTCTCGAAATCATTAACTAATTTCCCTAAAAGAGGTCAAGAGCTGCTTGACATCTCTTAATTTCATCATTTTCCATGTCATTTAGCCTAGGTGAAGATCTGCTTCACTCAAGGAAGGATCCATACTTTCTCTATCTCCCCGTTGAAGCCTAAGATCTCTCAAACTTAGCAATTTCTTACCATCTCCATATTAACTACTAACATTATTATTTAACTCCCTATATTTTCCCCATCCCCCTACTAAAACTATGTAAATGATCCCTTGTATAAATATCCCTCCCCCTGGTTGAAAAATAACCATAAGTACCCCCGGAAATTGCTCAGTTTGTCTGAAACTTGGCAAGAACCCTCATGCTACCCCTTCAAACCATCTTCTGATGCAATAGACTCCTTCCAAAGTATAAAATCCCTTTTTAGGTTATCGGACCCCTTCCGAGGCCTCAAGTGCTCTTCTGACGCACATACTCACTCCTTCCGACCGCAATAGACCCTTGCCAATTTCCTCAACACTCTACAGATCCTAGTGAGCCATCTCACGTCGCCATATCGCAATATTTTCGCCTCATAGGTGTGCCCCATCCTTTGTTGCCCGATGCGATATCGCGATATCGGCGATCGACAGTCGCAAGCATTGCATTACCAAAATAAATACCTTCTCGTTCCCCGCCGATGCGATATTGCGATCGCATCAGAGGAAGTTCATCGCATCGCATTAAAGTATGAGTCACCCTGACATGTCACCTGGCCGACGTCATCCGCCGTACGGCTGATGTCCTGCTGACGTCAGCAGCTAGAAAACTGAAAATTCCCACGAGCGCAAAAGTCGAGCTTCGGAGCTCCGGAACAAGAAACGGAGGCAGTTTTCGATGCGCGAATCTTTTGATTCCTTGGCCCATTTTGCGCCGAAAAAGCTCGAAATTGCCCGATTTTGCCAAATTAAACCGGTTTAAAAACAGGAAAGGACCAAAGACAGAGATTAAAGAGTATCAGATCAAATCTACAGGAAGAAAGCACGTCAAAGAGTATCAGAAAGTCGCATAGACCATCAATGTAGCGACAAAGAGTATTAGCGAAGATCTTTATAGCATCCCAAAGCAGGAGACAATTAAATATCTTCCAGCAAAGTCAAAAAAGAGGGTGAGGCCGCTCAAAACCCTCAAATCATGGTTATTGCACATTTAACTCGCACCAAAACAGAACTGCAGATCCCAAAGCATAGTTATTCCAGCAGTACTGCATCGAGGCTCCAAGGGTCACATTGCATTCCTTTTTGTCCAGCTACCTCTTACACAGTTCAACAGATATTTACCTGCATTTAATTTTGGCACAATTTTAGGTTTAGAAAGCTCTTTTTGCAGACCTGTTTTAGGTCAATTGTAATAAATAAGTTTGAGATATTTGCATTATAAATACAACCCTGAATACTGTATTACAGGGTGGTGGGTCGGTTGGCTGGTTGATTATTCAAAAAGCTATCTCTAGCTGATTTTGCTCCAGGAGAGACTCGCACTGTAATGTCTGATAAGTTTCTATAATGAAAGACTGCTTATGAGCCTTGGAGAACAGATTGTTCATTGTGTTTACTGGTTGAAGAGTGATTGTGGAATTCTCGTGTTGTGCATAACTCAATAAGTGCTTCTTACCTCTGTTTTATTCATGAATTATGCTCCTAAACACCTGAAAGAAAGATTAGCTTAGAATTTGTTTAAATACACTCTATGCTCAATTTCTGTTGTTTCTTTATGTTTTCCTCTGTTTAAGCATAAATATGAGTTCCACATGGCTCATGTTTGCTTTAACCCAAGACAGTTATCCAGGGATACTTCATTGCCCCTAGATAGAGATCCTCTTTCCCTCTGTTAAGTTAAATGAGAGATTCTTAAGTGCCTCTCATTCCTTACATATGATTCATCCTTTTAGTCTGAAGATTGTGTTATAATCAGCTATCCTGCTCCATTGTTTCTCTTATGACCACAAAGACGCACTGATAATCCTAACCCATGACTCCATGCCCAATGGTTTGAAACTTATCACTTCATAAATTGCCTCTCTGCCTGGAAGCATTTTCCTTCCATCCAAACACAGACAAAAAACCCCTGAGCCAAAAGCTAGCCTAAAAATCATCAACAAAGTTGAATGATTAAGAGAGAGCTCTCTCTGATTGCAGGTGGGCTAGAACCTGCAATCCAAAGATTGGTTTGTGGTTACCTCGGCCGTATCCCTATAGGAGCCTAGGGACAACCTGAGTGATAACACACGCCTTGGACATAAATCTGATCGCTGCTATGTTCGATGAGAATGAGGAAGGATCGTCAATTCAGGTATCTAAAATGTTTGCTCTTTCTTCGTGGTATTCAAATATCATATATGTGCTTAAAAATTTTGTTACCACCACCCGACATGACTAGAAACAAAGCGAGAACACTCAAGTTGAAGGCTGCCAAGTTTTGCATTCTAAATTTTGCACTGTATTGGAAAGATCACGGTGGCATTCTGTTAAATTGTTTGGTGGAAAAGGAAGCAAAGAAGGTCATGGAGGACTACCACCAAGGAGACTGTGGTGGTCACCTTTTTTAGAAATCAACAACAAAAAAAATTATGAGAGCGGGGTACTATTAGCCGACATTGTTTGCTGATGTGTATAATATGGTCAAGCGCTATCATAAGTGTTAGATTTTCGAAGGAAGGCAGAAGTTACAACCTTTACCACTTAAGCCTATTAAGGTGAGTGCTCCTTTCCAGCAATGGGGGTTGGATTTCATTGGTTAAATTCATCTCGCTTCTTCTGGCCAGCACAGATGGATCCTCAGAGTGACAGATTATTTCATGAAATGGATCGAGGCAATTCCCACCAGACAAGCTACAAATGCGGTAATCATTTCATTCCTTGAAAATAACATCTTGTCTCGCTTTAGTTTCCCGAATAAGTTAATCACTGATAATTCAGCAGCTTTCAAATCTAAAAGGATGGTCGAGTTTTGTCATAAATATCATATCATTTGGGGTCACTCTACTGCCTATCATCTACAAGGCAATGGATTGGCAGAGTCTTTGAACAAATCATTGGTCAACATCATCAAGAAGCTGCTGGAAATAAATAAGAAGAGCTGGCATAAGAGGTTGGTCAATGTACTTTGGGCAAATCGGGTCAGTCAAAAGAAATCCATTGGTACGTCACCGTTTGAGCTTTTTTATGGAGTTGATACAGTATTTCCTACCTCTCTCGCTGCCTCGGTAGTCAAACTTCTTTAGGAGACCAGCAGTGAAGAAGATCCCATGTAGAGAATGTTGAATCAAATGATCCACTTGCAGCAGACCAGAGAAGAAGTTTTCAAGAACACATCCAAATTGCAGGAGAAGATCAAGAAAATTTATGATAGAAAAGAAGAGGTAGACAAATTTCAGTTGGATGATGTGGTGCTGAAGTGGGATGCAAGGAATGAGGAAAAGGGCAAGCACGGTAAGTTCAAGAACCTTTGGAAAGGTCCCTTCAAGGTTGCAGCATATCAGGGTCAGAATGCCTTTCTTCTGAAGGAAATGAATTGGGAAGATTGTCCAGGAGGGTCGATCAATGGTCGGCTACTCAAGCGGTACCATTTCTGAGTTATTAATGCTGCTTCCACTGTCATTATAAATACCATTTTTATTTCATTATGGTTTGAGTTTGTCAAGTTAGTCTTCAAGTCATTTCAATGTCAAATTTGAGTCAATTTTTTGGTCATTTTAGTTTCATAAATGAGTCAGAGTCCTGTGTTGTTTGTCAAAATAATGACTCCATAGCCCAATGGATGAAGGCACTGTCTAGCTCTCCAAGAGATCTACTGTTCTTGGCACCTCCAAGAAGCTAACATCCCCCATTGGAGCCAATGTTAGAGTCG
This sequence comes from Pinus taeda, assembly GCA_000404065.3. Classification (NCBI taxonomy): domain Eukaryota; kingdom Viridiplantae; phylum Streptophyta; class Pinopsida; order Pinales; family Pinaceae; genus Pinus; species Pinus taeda. The sequence goes on along the minus strand of APFE031311748.1, from coordinate 36,459 downwards.
GTCTAGTTAGTCCTCCGTCAGAGATCAAAGATCTTTCTGCATTTCATTTTTAGGTGTCTCGCTCCATTCACCCAGCTAATCTAACGAAAAAGTTCATGCTAGTCATTTCCCCTCATGTCTGGCTCTTGCTGGCTTAGGTCTTTTGTCAATGATCACTAAAGTCCATGATAGTCAAGGTCTGGTCCTTTAATGGACAAAAGTCATTTTCGATCATTAGGTCTAGGGATTAATCAATTTGGTCTTAAACCATGTCCAATAAAGCCATGCAGGCCAGAGTGAGGCCATTACAAAGTTATGATTCAGAGAGTTTCATTGTCATGTTGACAGATTACGGCTGTTCTTCAAAACTCTGTTTTGAAGAAAAGTCAAACAGTGTGTCATTTGTGATAAAATTCTCAAAAAAAAGTCGCTAGTTGATTTCTTCAGGTGCAGTCATGGTTTTCGTGGCCAAACGCCCTGTCATGCAACCCCTACAAAAGGTGCCGAAAATTTCATCATTCTAGCTAAAAATTCAAAGGAAAAAGTGAAATTCAGTGTTGCATTAAATCAGTGAAAAGTGTCAAAACATAACATTAGCAAAATGGGTTTTTGAAGAAGCAAAAATTTAACCCATGACTTCAAAGTCTTTATATAATAATTCCCACAAGCAAACAAAGTTATTGTGCTAATCAAGGTTATTGAGAAACATAAAAAAATGTTTGAGAGTGCAAAGCACGCGTTTGGAGTGAAATTGGAGGCGTTTTCCAGAGCGTGGCGCACACATAGAGTGGTGTGGTGCACATACATAGCGCGGTGTACACAGAGCCACCCCACAATGCAAAGTTTACAAGGGCGCGACACATATAAGAGCGTGGCGCACTGGGTTTGTCATGCGGCGCACACCCACAGAGGCCCGAAATTGTTCCACATTTCCTCAAGTTGCTTGTGAAACCCCTTAAATTGACAGGTAGGCTCTATATCGTGGCTTGCTCATCAAATTTTGTGAATGTTATGGTGGTTCATGGCTATGTATAATTGCAACAAAACTCATAAAACTAACCACTAAACAAAACATCATAGCCATGGTTGCTAGGGTTGCAAAATTGTGGTGTTAGTGCCAAGGCTCCATTATCACCCCTCATTTTTCCCTTTCTTACCATTTTTCCCTATCCCCCTTATCCCATTTTTTCCTATTTTCCCTACCCTAAAATATTACCAAACCCCTATTCCTTATCCCTCCACTCTTTGGTCAATATAAACCCCAAAACCCTACCTTATCAAAACTCCAAAACCCTACCTTATCAAATCCCCAAACCCTCCTACATATCCCTAAACAAAACTTCTCCCCATAACCCTTATTCCTATCATATTATTCCCCTCCTAATAATCCCTTTTTTCATTGTTCCCCTTGGTGGCAGATATCACAACAACACCTAGTTTCACACCATCATCAAAGGGCAGCCCAAGTACAGTACACATAGTAGTCATGGCATCTGAGCATTCATTAGAGTATGAGATGGAGACAAAAAGTGATTCATCCTTGGAAGAATAGGCTTGCAGGAGACATCACAAGAGTGGCAAACATGTTAGGGATGAGTCAACTACCCTCACTAAATTGTATGCCTACCCTCTTGCTATGTCATGCTTCCAGCATCTATCATGTTTTGAATTTTGTCAAAGGGTGGCTAATATTAGAGTTCATCATGAGCTGACCCATATTTTTGTGCTTCACCTACATGGAGGTCACTCTATCTTGGCCGGGGTCACCTCCACATTGACACCCGAAACTATCTCATTGGCAACTGGCATACCAAATGTTGGAGAACTGTGGCACAAGAAACAGAAGGTGGATAGGCAACATTATGAGCTTTAAATTAAGGCCAATTTCTTGAGGCAGCTCACAAGAGCCTTTCCATTCAGATATTTGAAAGATGAATATGCTCCGCTCATGAAATTGATCATGAAGTACTTCAGCTGCAAGGGGAGGTTCTCTCGTCTATATGCCTATCACATCAGGTTGCTCATGCACTTTACCAGGGTGCGGATGATGAACCTCCCATTTTTAATTTGCAGGAACATAGAGAGGATGAACATCTTCATGCAACACAAGACCCCTCAGTAGGAACTTAACAGTGTTTATAACTTTGCTCTTATCCGGATTTTGGTGGATCATCAGTTGGGATTGCAGGGCATTTCTTGGGAGGACTTCATCTCCCGTGACTTCTTTAGCACTTCACAGGTATTATCAAAGGAAGAGCATGAGATAGGTGGTCCTTCTCATCAGTATGAGCGCCACGAGACCACTACTATGCCAGTATTCATCACATATCAGAGAGGCAGTAGGCACTTGTTTGCAGCAGCAAAGCGAGTGTTATCTCCACCCGGGGTGGAAGGAGCCTCGCTTCTGGCATCAAAAACACAGGTACAAGACAAGGGAAATAGGCCCATGCATGATGAGGGGCCATCAGGTGAATAGGAGGTCGACTTCATCCTCATTCAGGATGATGATGTAGATGTGGAGAGCGCCAAACTTAGGATGACCATCCAAGAGCAAAAAACGGAGATCCGAGACTTGTCACTCAATTTGGAGAGGGCCAAATGGATTATCAGGTATTTGGAGGAGAGGAAAAAACATCTTGAGGACCAGCATGAGATCATGAAGCTGCAAAACATCCACGAAAATTGCCAAGCTGCCCAGCATAGGAGGATCGAGCTCACTCCCTTGGAGCAAGAGATTAACAATGACCGTGAGTATTGGCTCGAGTGTATCAACATCCACCTTGAGAGACTGCTGGAGAAGGCCGATAGGGACAAAACCATACTGAGGTGGGTGGTTTATTATTCAGGGCACGGAACATGAGTTCGAAGGCTCAGATAAGGAGCTTGAAGGCAAAATTGAGCAGAGTGACAAAGAGACAAAAGAGGCAAAAAGAGCAATATCGGCTTTGAATATTGGCTGAAGCCTCTGTGGCCCAGCATAGTACCTCTTAGAGAACCTCCAGCTTAAATTTCAAGAAATTTGGGGCAATTTTGGTCACATGGCAAATTTTTGGTCACAACACAGGTTTTTTCTCCCTGTGCACTGCGCCATTGGCGCGACGCTTAGGATTGGGAGCTCCAAATTGCAAATGGTTTACATTTTTGGATTCAGCATGCAAAATAACAACTACTGATACATGGACAAGAAAATTGGGCATGATTTGAGTCTCCAGGAGGTCAAAAACACTCAAACAATGACCTCTCTGCCCCTATTTTGACACACAGGAAGAAGTCTTGGGAGAATGAAGTTTTGGAGGGGAAAATGAGCACCAAATTCATAAATTCCACTTGATTTGGAAAGTAGATAGGCCATGCTTTCCAAAACGCACACTGGGGCACATTTTGGACTCCTACAGATACCTCAAAACAGCCTCCAAAGTGGCGTGGCGCATATAGAGAAAAAGGCCAAATTCACCTCCATTTCGTGACATTTCGATTCGCGACTTTTTCCAAGTGGGCCCATTCATCTACATTTCATTTTTTCTGGAAACTAAGGAAAAATTTAAAGAGTTTGGCTTCTATCCAAGTGGCAAAGGAAGGCAAATAGCCACCCAAGCCATTTGTCACTTTTTGTAACGCTGCACCTGTAGCTAATGGTTGGCTTTCCATCTCCATTTTGTAATGATTTGAGAAACTCCCCAACTCTTGGTCATTCTATTTCCTCATGGCATAGTCTATTTATTGTATGCAAACCATTTGCAAAGGGTTGGTTTGCTTGTAATTTCTGGGAGACTATGGGAAAGAAACTCTGTTTCTTCATTGTAGATTTTGACAGAGGATTAATGAAAGGCAACGACTCTGTTTCATGAGATTCATGTGGTTGTGAGTGTAGAAAATGTGTTTTTCCTTATCTTTCATATGTATTTCATTATGTTTCATAGTTCATTCATATTCATTTCCAATGAAATTTTCTGAGTAAGATAAGGTAGAATTCATTTTTATTGCTCTACCTGTGGGAAAGTTTCACGCTATGTGTTTTTCTTCTGTTGAAAAGGATTCATGTACTTATGCCCTTTTCACCCTCCTAAGCAATCTCTCCATTCCGCGTTATTTCAAACTAAGTTGCTAGACTTTCCACCTATCTTGCCTCACGAAGTAATCTGTGCCTTTGTATTAAATTCTCTGCTCATTACTGTCCATTGGTCCCACACCATCCTAGAAACTCATTCATTCATAAAAAATTGTTGCTTGTATCCATATTTACCTACTAGCCTACGATCAATATTTCACTGTAAGTCATCTCAGACCATTTCGTTCACTTATTCATTGAGCGTGACTCGGAGAGAGCCCTCTCCCGTTTTGGTAGGGCTAGCTACCAGACTAAGCGTGGTTTGTGGTTACCCTGAATTTTTCCTTCCTTTAGCCTAAGGCAGATTTAGGCGCTAACATAGTGGCGACTCCACTAGGGACAAATTACTCCCCTTACTTCTTCATAATTCTAAGCTTCCAGATGATAAGCTTAGGATTTGATAGGCTGAGTAAGTTGGTTGTGTCCTTTGATTTTTCTCAATAGCACGCTGGCTTCTAGAAGATATACCAGAGCTAATCCAGATCCAGATCCTCCGCACATCTACGAAAATCCAAATTTGATTTCAAGAATTCGTTGTCAAGAGAGCTCTATATCTCCTGTGTTCAAACCCCATTCATGCCCTGACATTTTTGAATATCTTGAACAGCTATATTTTGATGAGCAGTTTGAAATATCATTGTTCGAGACCAAATCTGAAAGGGCGGTTGAATCTACTGTCCACAATCCACAGTTTCTTGTAGAATTGGATATGGAAAGGGCTAAACAGTCAATTGATAATTACATTATAGCTCAACTTCAAACTCCAATTGCTAGCCCCCTACAAACTGTGCACACTCCTCCAACACCTCCAAGGCCAAATCCACCAAAAGTGATGGCTGCCCATTTTGCACCTCTTGTTCTGCCTCAAGTTTTAGATGATATGCCCTCAGATTATCAAAGCAAAATCATGTTTTTTTATGGCACTCCTAACAGCATTACTGCTTAGCAACATGTGGACAGAATAGCAGATTTCTATGAACTTCATGAGATCAATGCGGAGAATGTGGCAATGAGACTCTTTGTACAGATATTTGTAGGTGAAGTGAGGAAATGATTCAGAGGTTTGTCGGCTGCACGTATCGCTACCTTGGCTGACCTACAATGACAATTTTTAAAACGATGGGAAGTGAAAAATAATCCTCTTCAAATTCTGGATGAATATGAGCAAATCAAACAAAATGCTGGTGAGTCGGTCCAAGACTATTGCATTAGATTCAATTCAGTTTATAATGAAATTCCAGATCATCTAAGGCCACTTGTGGGACTAGCCATGGTGAAGTTCCCAGATGGTTTTGATGCTAACATGGCTTATCAATTATGAGAGAGAGAACCAGCAACAATGGAAGACATGCCGAAGATATTGGTCAGCATTGAAGCAAATCTGCTGACCAAGAGAGCTTGAGCAAAGGCAGAAAAGAAGGTCACCGTAAAAGAAAAATCTTCCTCAGTAGATCAGCTACTTCGGAAGGTAGAGCAGATGCTTGGAAGGGTGAAACTTGAAAAACTGGAGCCACAAGTTAGAAATCCTAACTTTCGTGGTCAGCAACAGCCACAATATAGAATAAGACAGGGAGATCAGCGAACCCAAGAGCAGATAAAACAGCAGCCAGTACAACCACCTTTGCAGCAAAATTTTGTGCATGGACCGGAGTCAGATGAGGACGGGAATATGATAGGTGAAGAAAAACACCTCTTTACTCCTAATGATTTTCCTATTTATCTCACTGAGGATGAGGAGTATGCAAAAAATTCGGCTGTACACAAAGATGTAGATTTCATTCTAGCAAATGACACTGTCTTGGAGGAAGAATTAGATGAGTACCAAAGAGGCTATATAAATGCTCTGTCTACCCAGCAACAATGATATTCACATAGAAACAGAGATGTGTCGGACAAACCAATTCAGAAAAGGAAGGATATTGAGGCATCAAAGAATGATTCATCAGTTACACAAAGGAAAGGAAAGGAGGTGGTTGATCCAGATAGTAGCAAATCACCATTAGCAGAACAATCACATCAGCAAGTTGCATCGAAAGAAAAGGAAAGGAAAGAAATCCCAGTCAAAGAGGTAGAAAAGATTCCCACTTTTAATTTGGAGAATGAGATTTATAAATTGAAGGTATCCATCCCCTTGACTGAAATAATGAGGAACAACAGTTATAGTGGGCAATTATCTAAAATGTTGAATTTGGACCTAATGTCCGACATGTGAATGTCGAAGATGATCAAACCAAAATGATTTTGGGCCAACATCAAATGGTGAGTCTCCTAATAGTGATGTGCCACCTTTTTATATCATTTTAAGATTGCATGATTTTGTGTTACATAATGCCATGTTCGATTCCGGAGCTTCTCACAATCTCATGCCCAAGGCTATCATGGATAAACTGGGTCTGGACATCACTCGACAATACCATGATCTTTATTCGTTTGATTCCAACAGAGTAAGATGTATAGGACTCATCAAAGACTTGGTTGTGAGTCTGGATCAGCTCCCAATGAAGAATGTTTTGATGGATGTTGTTGTAGCAGATAGTCCTCCCAGGTTTGGCATGCTTCTTTCCAGGTCTTGGGTAGCGAAACTGAAAGGGACACTACAACTAGATTTCTCCTATGCGACGATTCCAGTGTTTGGCCAAATGAGGAAATTGTATTGGGAACAAAAAATGAAATACATGATTACAAGAAAGGAGAAACCAATAAATCATCCAATTAATTATGTACATACAGATTTAGAGTATTTTGTTTTGTATTCTGATAGTTTCAATGATATCGATAGTTAGTTAGTGGAAGCAGATGATATTCCGGAAATAACAGAAAATTTCAAAGGAGTTTTAAAGAAGGAAGGACAATAAAAGAAGAACACTGTTGGGCAATCAGCTGAAAGTAATGGACAGCAAACAAACAAGGCACAGCAAACATATTTCCAGCACTTGCAAGAGGAGGAAGAAGGTTTGTGGACCACTGATTTCGATGGAGCAGTGGGAAATGACAGCGCTGGAATTGGAATTTGGGTACACAGTCCTCTCTCTGCCTCGAACAAAGTGCCTAGTAACGTGCGAGTATGCTCTTACAAGTTGGCTTTTGATTGTACAAATAATGAAGCTGAGTATGAAGTTCTGATTTCTGGCCTAAAAATTCTAAAGACACTGAATGCTAAGAGGATTTCAGTATATGGCGACTCCGAATTGGTAATTAAGCAAGTCAGAGGCGAATATCAAGCAAAGCATCCTCAGATGAGGGATTACCATAATGTAGTTCTAGACATCCTAAAATTATTTTCAGAATACACCTTGACATGTGTACCTCGTATACAAAATAGAATTGTTGATGCTCTTGCTAAGGCAACAAGTAGTTTGAAGATCCCAATGAACTCTAGCAATAAAATTGAAATCCATGTCAAGCATCATCCAACCGTTCCAGACAATCAGAGATATTGTCAAGTTTTCCAAGATGATGAGGAGATTGATGATTTTCTGCAAAACAAAGGCAAGTTCAAAGAGACCTCAATTGATGTAGAAAATGACGATGGTAAAGGTACTGGTACAGATGAGGTGCAGATCAATGAAATGGACGTGTTGCAGCTGAAGAATAATGTTATTCCTAAAGGCTTGATACCTTTAGAAGGACTCTTTGATCAAGATGATGTAGCCCGCAAACCAACATTGCAGCAAACGGAGAAGGGTGTGGAAAAGGTCAATATCGGAACAGCTGCTAATCCTAAATTGGTAAAACTATCTAAAGCATTGCCACAAAAGATCAAGGACAAATATATCAGTTTGTTGTCTTCATTTGCAGATGTGTTTGCTTGGGACTATTCTGACTTAAAAACATACAATACCAATATAATTCAACACACTATACCCATCAAGCCCAATCAAAAACCATTCAAACAGAAGTTGAGAAGGCTAAATCCAAATTTGTTGCCATCTATTGAAAAGGAGATAAACATGTTGTACAAATCAGGAATCATTGTTCCCATCATATTTTCGGATTGGATCTCTAATTTGGTGCCTGTACAAAAGAATACAGGTGAGATTCGCTTATGCATTGATTTTAGAAATCTCAATAAAGTTTCATTGAAAGACAACTATCCACTGCCCAAAATGGACCATATACTTCAGCGAGTAGTGGGAGCATCTCGTATGTCACTACTTGATGGTTATTCCGGATATAACCAAGTTTCTGTCCATGAATATGACCGAGACAAGACAGCGTTCACCACTCCATGGGGAACTTTTAATTATGCTAAAATTCCTTTCGGTTTGAAGAATGCGGGTGCCACATTTTAGCGTGCAATGGACTTGGCTTTTGCGAATGAGAAACATGTCTTTTTGGTTGTGTACCTGGATGATTTGACGGTGTTTTCCAAATCTGATGAAGAGCACATATACCATCTAAAAACTATCATTCAAAAGTGCAGAAAATATGGCTTGTCACTGAATCTGAAAAAGAGTTTGTTCGCCATGGAGGAAGGAAAACTACTTGGGCACATTATCTCAAAAGATGGCATTCGTATTGACCCAGCACATGTTTAAGCAATTCAGCAAATCGATTTGCCCCAGAATAAGAAAGAGATACAATCTTTCAATGGTAAAATGAATTTTCTATGCCACTTTATACCTAATATTGCTGAGCACCTAAGAGAGATGACAAACATGCTTAAGAAGGACAGCCAAGTGAAATGGAAGGAGGAGGCTGTAAAATCTTTCAATTTAGTCAAATTGGCTCTTTCTTTAGCTCCCATTCTAGTAAGCCCGGACTACACTCAGGATTTCATATTGTTTTCATTTGCTTCGGAGCATACTATTGAAGCTATGTTATTGCAGAAAAGAGATGACAACAAAAGACCCATTGCATTCTTCAGCAGAGCTATAAGAGATGCAGCCTTAAAATACAACATCATTGAGAAGCAATCCCTTGCACTTGTGAAGGCATTGAAAGATTTCCAGGTATATATTCTACATTCTCATATTTTGGCCTATGTTCCTAACGCTGTTGTCAAAGATGTTTTAGTACAGATCGATCCAGAAGAAAGACGAGGCAAGTGGATTGCAATCTTGCTAGAATATGATGTGGAAATAAAGCCCGCAAAGCTAGTTAAAGGACAGGGATTGGAAAAGTTAATGGCCGAATCAAACTTGCACACCTTGGACATAAATCTGATCACTGCTATGTTCGATGAGAATGAGGAAGGATCGTCAATTCAGGTATCTAAAATGTTTTCTCTTTCTCCGTGGTATTCAGATATCATATATATGCTTAAAAATTTATCACCACCACCCAACATGACTAAAAACAAAGCGAGAACACTCAAGTTGAAGGCTTCCAAGTTTTGCATTCTAAATTTTGCACTGTATTGGAAAGATCCCAGTGGCATTCTGTTAAATTGTATGGTGGAAAAGGAAGCAAAGATGGCCATGGAGGACTGCCACCAAGGAGACTGTGGTGGTCACCTTTTTTGTAAATCAACAGCAAATAAAATTTTGAGAGCGGGGTACTATTGGCCGACATTGTTTTCTTATGTATATAAGATGGTCAAGCGCTATCATAAGTGTCAGATTTTCGAAGGAAGGCAGAAGTTACAACCTTTACCACTTAATCCTATTGAGGTGAGTGCTCCTTTCTAGCAATGGGGGTTGGATTTCATTGGTGAAATTCATCCCGCTTCTTCTGGCCAGCATAGATGGATCCTCACAGTGAAAAATTATTTCACGAAATGGATTGAGGCCATTCCCACCAGACAAGCTACAGATGCAGTATTCATTTCATTCCTTGAAAATAAAATCTTGTCTCACTTTAGTTGCTCGAATAAGTTAATCACTGATAATGTAGCAGCTTTCAAATCTAAAAGGATGGTCGCGTTTTGTCATAAATATCATATCATTTTGGGTCACTCAAATACCTATCATCCGCAAGGCAATGGATTGGTGGAGTCTTCAAACAAATCATTGGTCAACGTCATCAAGAAGCTGCTGGAAATAAATAAGAAGAGCTGACATAAGAGGTTGGTCAATGCACTTTGGGTAGATCGGGTTAGTCAGAAGAAATTCATTGGTACGTCACTATTTGAGCTTGTTTATGGAGTTGATACAGTATTTCCTACCTCTCTCACTACCCTGGTAGTCAAACTTCTTTAGGAGGCTGATAGTGAAGAAGATACCATGCAGAGAATGTTGAATCAAATGATCCACTTGTAGCAGACCAAAGAAGAAGTTTTGAAGAACACATCCAAATTGCAGGAGAAGATCAAGAAAATTTATGACAGAAAAGCAAAGGCAGACAAATTTTAGTTGGATGATGTGGTGCTGAAGTGGGATGCAAGGAATGAGGAAAAGGGTAAGCACGGTAAGTTCGAGAACCTTTGGAAAGGTCCCTTCAAGATTGCAGCATATCGGGGTTAGAATTCCTTTCTTCTGAGATGGAGACACAAAGTGATTCATCCTCAGAAGAACAGGCTCCTAGGAGACATCACAAGAGTGGCAAACATGTTAGGGATGAGTCAACTACCCTCACTGAATTGCAGGCCTGCCCTCTTGCTATGTCATGCTTCCAGCATCTATCATGTTTTGAATTTTGTCAAAGGGTGGCTAATATTAGAGTTCATCATGAGTTGGCCCGTCTTTTTGTGCTTCACCTACATGGAGGTCACTCTATCCTGGCCGGGGTCACCTTCACATTGACACCCAAAACTATCTCATTGGCAACCGGCATACCGAATGTTGGAGAATAGTGGCACAAGAAAAAGAAGGTGGATACGCAACATTATGAGCCTTACGTTAAGGCCAGTTTCTTGAGGCAGCTCACAAGAGTCTTTCCATTCAGATATTTGAAAGATGAATATGCTTCGCTCATGAAATTGATCATGAAGTACTTCAACTGTGAGGGGAGGTTCTCTCGTCTATATGCCTATCACATCAGGTTGCTCATGCACTTTACCAGGGTGCGGATGATGAACCTCCCATTTTTCATTTGCAGGACATAGAGAGGATGAACACCTTCATGCAGCACAAGACCCCTCAGCAGCAACTTAACAGTGTTTATCACTTTGCTCTTATCCGGATTTTGGTGGATCATCAGTTGGGATTGCAAGACATTGCTTGGGAGGACTTCATCTCCCGTGACTTCTTCAGCACTTCACAGGTATTATCAGAGGTGGAGCATGAGATAGGTGGTCCTTCTCATCAGTATGAGTGCCACGAGACCACTACTATGTCAATATTCATCACATATCAGAGAGGCAGTAGGCACTTGTTTGCAGCAGCAAAGCGAGTGTTATCTCCACCCGGGGTGGAAGGGGCCTCGCTTCTGGCATCAACAACATAGGTACAGGACAAGGGAAAGAGGCCCATGCATGATGAGGGGCCATCAGGTGAACAAGAGGCCGAATTCATCCTCGTTAAGGATGATGATGCAGATGTGGAGAGTGCCAAACTTAAGATGACCATCCAGGAGCAGAAAATGGAGATCCAAGACTTGTCACTAAATTTGGAGAGGGCCAAATGGATTATCAGGTATTTGGAGCAGAGGAACAAACAGCTTGAGGACCAGCATGAGATCATGGAGCTGCAAAACATCCGTGAAAATCGCCAAGCTGCCTAGCATAGGAGGATCGAGCTTACTCCCTTGGAGCAAGAGATCAACAATGACCGTGAGTCTTGGCTCGAGCGTATCAATGTCCACCTTGAGAGACTGCTGGAGAAGGCCGACAGGGAAAACACCATACTGAGGTGAATGGTTTATCATTACAGGCACGGAACATGAGTTCGAAGGTTCGGATAAGGAGCTTGAAGGCAAAATTGAGCAAAGGGACAAAGAGACAAAAGAGCCAAAAAGAGTAAGATCAACTTAGAATCTTGGCTAAAGCCTCTATGGCCTAGCATAGTACCTCTTAGAGAACCTCTAGCCAAAATTTCAAGAAACTTGGGGCAATTGTGGTCACATGGCAAATTTTTGGTCACAACACAGGTTTTTTCTCCCTGTGCGTCGTGCCACTGGCGCGACGCTTAGGATTGGGAGCTCCAAATTCCAAGTGGTTTGCATTTTTGGATTCAAGATGAAAAATCACAACTATTGGTGCATGGATAAGAAATTTGGGAATGATTTGAGTCTCCAAGAGGTCAAAAACACTCAAACAATGACCTCTCTACCCCTATTTTGACACACAGGAAGGAGTCTTGGGAGAATGAAGTGTGGGAGGGGAAAATGAGCACCAAATTCAGAAATTCCACTTGGGTTGGAAAGTAGAAAGGTTGGGATTTCCAACAAGCATACTTGGGCACATTTTGGACTCCTGCAGGTACCTCAAAACAGCCTCCAAAGTGGCGCAGTGCTTATAGAATTGGGCGCGACACATATAGAGAAAAAGGTGAAATTCACCTCCGTTTTGTGACATTTCGATTCGTGACTTTCTCCAAGTGGGATCGCTCATCTACATTTCACTTTGTTCGGAAACTAAGGAAAATTTTAAAGAGTTTGGCTTCTATCCAAGTGGCAAAGGAAGGAAAACAGTCACCCAAGTCATTTGTCATTTTTTTTAATGCTGCACCTGTAGCTAATGGTTGGTTGTCCATCTCCATTTTGTAATGATTTGGGAAACTCCCCAACTCTTGGTTGTTCTATTTCCTCATGGAATAGTCTATTTCTTGTATGCAAACCATTTGCAAAGGGTTGGTTGGCTTGTAATTTCTGGGAGACTGTGGGAAAGAACTCTGTTTCTTCATTGTATATTTTGACAGAGGATAATGAACACCGCGACTCTGTCTCATGGAATTTCTGTGGTTGTGAGCCGTAGCAAAAGTGTTTTTCCTTATCTTTCACATTATTTTGTTATGTTCAAGTTCATTCTAATTCATTTCCAATGAATGTTCGAAGTAAGATAGTAGAATCATTTTTATTGCTCTACCTGGTGGGAAAGTTTCATGCTGTAGTTTTTCTTCTATTGAAAAGGATTCATGTACTTATGCCCTTTTCACCCTCCTAAGCAATCTCTCCATTCCGCGTTATTTCAAACTAAGTTGCTAGACTTTCTGCCTGTCTTGCCTCACGAAGTAATCTGTGCCTTTGTATTAAATTCTCTGCTCATTGCTGTCCATTGGTCCCATACCATCCCATAAACTCATTCATTCATAAAAAATTGCTTCTTGTATCCATATTTACCTACTATTCTAAGATCAATATTTCACTGTAAGTCATCTCAAACCATTTCATTTACTTATTCGCTAAGCGTGACTCAGAGAGAGCCCTCTCCTGTTCTGGTAGGGCTAGCTACCAGACTGAGCATGGTTTGTGGTTACCTTGAATTTTTCCTTCCTTCAGCCTAAGGCAGATTTAGGTGCTAACACCAGCATAATGTATCTGATGTTGGTAACTATGAGAAGGTTGTTAGACATAACCAGTATAGTGTGGTTGTTGATAACTGTTTTGAAAATGTGGTTGTCCATTACCTATAAAGCCTTGTTTCTTATGTCCTTGGTAAGCTTGATATTGACCAAATATAGTTTGAGCTTGTAAATCAAGCCCAAAGTGAGGTTGGGTTTACTGGAATTATGGTTGTTGGTATTGTACCAGCCATGGTTGTTGGACCATTTGTTGTTGCCCAATACTGGAAGATTGACCAAGATGCGGAGTGACAATACCCGTTTGAGCCTGAGTTGTTCCAGATATGGAAGCGCTAACCTAAGGTTGCGATTGAGCCATAGAGACAAGAGGTTGTTGTATTGCAACCTGTGAGACTTGAGGTTTAGACACAACAGGCAGTTCTTGTACTTGTGACAGAATCACAATAGAAGGTATAGTGGGAATATTCGACACAGGTTGGATCGGTTGCATTGAATATACAACCCTTGGTTGTTGTGGCAGTATTAGTAACCAACCACTGGATGTAATTCTAGTTTGCCCTAAATTTTGCTGTAAACTCACATATGGTTGTTCCCCAGGAGGGAACAATGAAAAGGCATACTGCCCTCCATATAGCGGCAGTCCAGTGTTTTAAGGATATACCGGTCTTTGAAGACTGGTCTGTCCAAATTGATACTCGCTTGCAAGATCAGATTTCTGAGTTTCAACATAATAAATACTAGATGGGAGTCTGAATGAATAAATAGAAGCAGACCACGTTGCCGAAGTAGCCTCTGAGTGGACTCTAGCTAGTGATTGATAACTAGCTGGAATAGATGGTATACCAACAAACATTGTTGGAATGGTAATAGGAAGTTTTTTCGTGGCTGCATCAGATGATACAGTACTACATGTTGATGGTTACTCAGACATGTTCAGTCTATCCAAAATATTTCCTAGCGATCCAACAGGAACTTGTGATGAAGGATGATTAAAAGAACTAAACTCAGGACTAGAAGGATACAAATGAATCCCAGTTCCAAAATACAATGGGGTACTAGATGGAGGATCCTCTACTATCTCCTCTATAGCAATCAGACCAAGTGTAAGAGGTAGACCGTTAGGTCTGTAAAATATTTTTGGAGCCAAAGAAGGTGTAGGTTTTGCAGTGACAAATATTGGAGGGGTGACACCTTCGGAATTCTGAAACTCAACTTCCATATGTTCAGGTAAGTGAACTTCAGTCTCAAAGGGAGGTTCTTGATAAACTACTCGTTCGAATGTAGCCTTGGTTTGGACTGAGATGGGTTCTAGATCAACTCTAGATGGAGTTCTTTCATGTATAGAAGTGTCTACTGTTACACTAGGATTAGTTCTAATGTCCTCTTGTAACTGCGGAACTTCTTCTAAAGCAGATGTACCAGAAATGATCAGAGCAACTGTAGTCTCTGATGATGTTGAAATAGATGAATTGGACTCAGTTAAATGAGACCATTTTGCTCAGATTGGCTTTGTTTCCAGAGTCAAAGATGGTTGACGTGCTAGTCTCCGCGAACGACGGGTTTTGATTGACTTTCTTCCACGATTGCGAATTACTTGATTAACTCAAAATTAAGGGGAAAATGATGTTATTCCAAATTCAATTTATTTTAAAGACGCTTTGACACAACTTTTCTTTTTTAGTTTTTAAGAGTCGAGAAAAAGCTAAAGATGACTCTAGTCCCCTTCGATTTTTAATGAGCATGAAGTGACAAGTGCTCAGATGGACCTTTTCTTTTAAAGAGTCAAAAAGGAACGAAAGTGACTACTATGGAAAATCTAGACAGAGGGATTACAAAACCAATCGCAAAACTGCAATATACACCTTGGTGATAAATTAAAGAGAAATTACCAAGGACTTATGTATGGCAGTCAATCTTCCCGAATGTTGTGTTCAGTGCATTGCGATCAATAAGGTGACAGACTCGAATTCCTATGGATAAAGGATATAATTCTATTGTGGTCTCCCAATATATATGTGATGGCACAGGGAATACAATTCTGTACTAGAACTTGTCATATCAAGGAGGAGAAATCACCCAACCTTCGATGAAAACGATAGTTACTAGTTTTTACGACGCCGTAACATGTCTCTAGCCTAGACCTCTATATGTGTTGTGCTAAGTTCCAAAGCATTGTTAGGTTAATTGAAATTTATTTTAGAGTTGATCTTGTTTAAATTTTCCTTTCAGTGGTTCACCGCGTGATGTTGATTTGAGATTCCTAAAATGCAGTCTACAATGATAAACAATCGTTGTTTATTTTGAGCAATGAAAATCCTAGCTACTAGGGAAAGAAGATTACAATTCTTTCAAACAAAGAGCAAAGAGCACACACTTGTGCATTTTCCTAAATCATTTTTCACACACAAACTAAATGAAAATGAAAATGAATGTATTTGTTTTTGTTCCCCTTAATGTGAAATATGCCAAAAAGGAAAACTAAATGTAGCAAAGATCTGAAATATTTTACTCAAAGCGACATTTTCGACAATTTCTTTTTCAAAAGAGAAAGGAAGACTAAATGAAACTTTTCAATTTCGAATAAAAAATGCTTTTTACACTTCAAATAAAAAAAATCAAACCAAATACATGATGAAAATTTCAATCGACTATCCAAGAAAGGAAGAATCCATGACACTTCACTTTTTGACACAAAATGACAATTACGACACTTTTTGTAGCAAAGCGATAGATCGATTTAAGAAACTTTTCAACAAAGGATTGTAAATGATGGAAAGATACATAAAAACATTTACTAATCCTAATCTATGGAGGCTAATCTATGTGATGCAAGTAGGCTTCAATAAGGAAGTATTGTTCATGAGCAACAAAACAACTAAACAAAACTAAAAACAAGGAAAAAAACACCAAATTTCTAGAATGGAAATAGGTTCAGTCAGTCATTGCAACTGGGCTTCACAGAAACAGAGATGTATTTCACTTTACAACTCGGGAGGTGTGATGCATATTGGGTTACAATGGCAGATAGTGTGATGGGCCAGGGAGCACAACTGAAGTGGGTTTTGGCTCAAATATGCAACTGTTTTCAGTGAGTTAAGCTGAGCTATGATGGATAGTAAAGAGCAAAGTATAGAGGAATGAATTAAGAGGTTACTGAGCTACCAAATGGGCATCTAGAATGTTTGTAAATCAAATTTTTAATTCATAAACTAAACTAGAGATTGACTGAAGAAACATTCATCTACTATGCAATTGCAAAGCAAGAGTAGTTCAAAGGCTACTTGGCTGACTTTAGGCTCTGTCTATAGTTTATAAAAAAAACAATAACAACCAACAAACATCTATTCGATCCCTAGCAGAGTCACCAATTTGTATCTGGGAAAACTAATGTCTTTTTGATTGACTAGCCCTCTACGTTTGGCAGCTACCCTAGAAACAACAGTTTAAAGTAATTCAATGATTTCTTCTATGCATAATAGATAAGAGAAAGATGAGAGGACCAACCTGGAACATCCACTTCATCCATTGATTGATTTCTCTCCCCTTTGACAGAGCTTGCAACTCCTCCTCGTACTTATCCTGCTTGGAGAGTTCCTGTAGAAACACAGTAACAAAGAACCATCAAATCATCTTGATCTATTATAACATAAGCACTACAGAATCAAATGTATAATGAACATACAATAGAATTCACAAATGATAACATTCACAATTGCGAAATCATATGGAAGAAAACTTGAAGAACTTTATTAAATAGAAGGGAGAATTACAACCCAGTTGTCTGATCCAACATCATCCTCCCAGCATCAATCCATCTTCACCTCATGAAATAGAAAGATCACACCAACAATACAATGCTCTTTTCTTCAAATACAAACTGTCAGCACTTATAATTCACAATATTCTAGCCTCTGGATCACTTAGATGAGGGATCCATTTATAGATGTGTGCAAGGGTGTGATTCATCTCTTGGTTTTTGATTAGTGTCATTCCACTTGTTACAATCAGTTCCACTTGGAGATTTGTTGGATCTCTTACTCATCCCTAGGTGAACTCAGAGAGGCAAGTGTCATAAGAGAAGCTTCTAGAAGATTCCATGAGCAACCACCTAGCAAACTGTCTCTGACACTTGTCCATCCTCGCCCATTGCACCCTATAGAAGGCTCAAATGTATGCATCGCACCTAGCCAGTGTAATACTCAATATGCATTGCACCTTGCAAGTGGAGCAATCAGTATGGTTCAATTTAGGCCATTTCTAAGTGTTTTCTCAAGTGCAACTTTTGGGGAATGATGTAATCAGATGACCATGTTCTTTCAGGGTATAAAATAAATCTTTTAGGGTTTGATGATCCATAGTTTATCGACATATAAGATTGGGGTTGAAGTGCCCAAATATGTCTATAACACTCCATCATTGTTCAAGAAGTCATTCCAAGGGACAAATCATTTTCCACAAATAGGGACATTTTTTCTTCAAACTATGTTTATGGCCAAACAGATATGAATTTGACAAAAGGGAGAGATATTTTTGTCCATCATCAGCCAAGGATTAAAAACCTCCATTTTTTACACAGGAGTTATGGTTTTGGAGAAATTTCAAAACTACAGCTGCTACAAGAGAGTTGCTGCACTTCTGGAGTGACCTTGGGAAAATTATTTTTTCTCATAGCTAGAGTGTCCAAATGACTTGTTGGATCATCAAATAATAACTAGACTGAAAGAGAATTCCAATGAGCTATCATGATCTCAATTTAGAGTTGAGGAAGACCTCCAAAGGTTTCCTGCTAGATCACACTTCATTTTTGTGCCCTCATTCTGCACTTTTTGACCAGTCTTGGGAGAATGAGCTTTTGGAGGCTCAAATCAAGTCCATTCTGAAAATTAAAGGTACAATTGGAAACTATACAGGATAGGATTTCCAATGTGCTATCCTGATCTCAATTTGGACACTGGGAAGGAAAGAAAATGTGAGTCTGAAGATGGCACTGCGCGTTTGACATTGGTATTGTGCATTTGATCAGTTTCCTAATTTTTCACTGCTTTTCTCCATATTTGATTTTCCTCTTAGGAAATCAAATTTTTACTTATGTAATTGATGTAAATGTAGTTATGGTGTTTTTACCATTACCTAGGGTAAATAAATTAGGTAAATAGATTCTATGAGGTGTAATGAACTAGTTCATTGTAATTAGGGATGAGTCACTTTGACCACCCTACACTCTAGCTTTCAGTTCAGATTTTGGTTGAGCTGATCCTCCTCTCATGGAATCGAACCCTGATGGATGGGAGGAGTTTTTTTAGGCCTATACCTTGTATTTTTCAGTCATTCTACAAGTTGGACTTAGTTGGATGTTGTAATATTGATTAGAGACACTATTGTATTAGAATTTGGCCAGCTTTAATAGATGAGTTGCAACGATTTCTTTGGTATACATGTGGTATGGATGTTTAGCATTGTTTCTTCTTTGTGATCATTTATATGAATGTTTTTTAATTTCATAAACCATTTCATGTCTGTTATATGGTAATTTTCAAGTTGATAGGCATAATACATGTTTTCTCATTCTCTGTTTTGGGAAATTGATCATAATTTTTTCATTTTTCTTCAGTTTAGGAAGAATACATATTTTATGCTCTTCCTAACTCCTCATCAGTATTAAGCAATCTCACCAAATCACCTTTAAAGTGCTAATACTCCTGCCTACCTTGCCCCTTTGAATGTCTACAATCATATCTGATTTGCCTTGACCTAGTCTCTTTGACCTAATACCTTCATCTAGCAAATAACCTAATAAAATCAAATCAAAATAACCTCTGCACTTTATACCTAGCCTAAAACCCTAATCCATCCAACCCTCTTGGCTGTGATTCTTTAGAGAGAGCCCTCTCTGACCTAGTAGAGCTAGCTACCAAGTCAAAAGATTAGTCTATGGTTACCTCAGCTAGACTCTTTCTCAACCTTGGAGATCCGAAGGAGTGATAACATAATTCACATTTAGAGTCAATAGTAACGGAGCTATGCAAGACAGTGCCTGAGCTTCACATCTTGGAGGATGCACAGCTAGAAGCCAAAATCTGAAAACTAGCCACTGATGTGTGTAAGGCAAAAGCAAAAGTTGGACGTGTCACGTTCAATTTCAATTTCAACATGAAGATCGTGGAGCTGCAGTTAATGTTACAGTACACAACTCCATTTGAGGTCTGGGAGCAGTGCAGAGTCATGATAAAGAAAGGCATGGCCACTTTGGATGCCACAGTCACTGACTGTGTGGCATTGTTTGAGCAGGATATGGAGCTCCTGACCAATCTACAAGAGGATCCAAACATGCAAACACTAAACACAGAGGTAAGGGAGATACAACGGAAATATGATGAAGTCAGGGCAATTGTACACTCCTTAGCACTAGCATAACGCCTTGCCAAGTTACAGGAAGGAAATTAGTTGCTGACATAGGTGGAGGAAGTGCAGAAGAAGGAGGCTTTGCTAAAGGCCGAGTTGTAGCCTTGGTTGGAGGAGGCTTATCAGGTCACGAATTCCATTTAGGATAAGCTTAAAGGACTACAATAGACACAAAAAATGATGAGGTTGGTTGTAGAAGGAAAAACCATGGAAAAATTGGTCAAGGAAGTTCAATAGGAAGCAACGTAGAGTGTTGCTGAAGTTGTTGTGATCCAGGTAGAGCTAGGGGATCTTTGTAGTAAGATCGCGGCACTAGCAGAGTGACTCGAGGGTGAGTCATGATCTTTGTGTGGGGGTGATCTAAAATGGGGACCTAAAGGCTTCTTGTCAGCTTACAAGAACCTCTCCCACTCCAAATCTTATATATATTCCAAAATCTGGCTTATGATTAACCAATTGTAGAATTAAAAGTGCTTGAAATAGGTGTATGTTTTTGTTTTCCTTTAACTGCTTAATTGCCTTAAGTCTATTTGCTTAAACTGATATATAAACACACATAATAGTAAAATGTAGCAAATAAACAAACACATAAGACAACAATATAATATGGAGTTCACCCTGATATCTTGGGCTACGTCTCCTTGAGCTCTAGTCAATTCGACTAGGCTTTTTGGGATTATGGTTGAATTCTTTTACAAGATCCACGCTCAACTCCATTGGTTTACAACTGAACCTATGGGTTTAGAATACCATCTTATCCCACTGGTTGTCCATACTCTACATATAAATCTAGGCTTCTCTAGACTTGACTCCTTTAGTTAGCGCTCTGAGCTTTTTGAGCTTTTGGCTACTCTAACTCCCTTAGAATTCTCTTAGTTGTCTCTGGAACTCCTTCTTATGTCTTTAGCACACTCTAGAAACTAGCAACAACTTGATCATTTCGATCTCTTTGTTGTTCTACCTCCAACATCTGCTGGCTTCTGCCTCTACTCTTAGCTCTATCTCTCGGCTCTGGCTCTCAGCTCTGGCTCTGGTTCTCTGGCTCTGGCTCTTAGCTCTAACTATCAACTCTAGCTCTGACTCTCTAGCTCTAGCTCTTAGCTCTGGCTCTTGGCTTTGGACCTTGGCTCTGGCTCTCAAGCTCTGGCTTTGGTTCTTGGCTCTGAAGCAAAGACTAGCTTCTTCACTTGGCTCTATGGCCTTTGAGGAATCCCCTGACTCTGCGACTTCCATTTGTTCCTCTGTCCCCAATCATGAGGAATCATTCCCTTTCTGGCTTTGTCTCTTCGTGCTTCGTATGCATTCCTATTATAGAAATTCCCACTCATAGCGTGGCATAGGTGTCATGGATTGTTTCCAATGGAAATGAACCAGCGGGCACAGGAAATCCAGTCATTTGGCCTTCCTATGTAGAAATCCCAAAAATAGCCACATAATGGAATACACAGGAAAACTCACATAAAATACATCATGGGCCTTAAGCTCGGACTTCAAATAATATGAAATCGTGTTTATAATCCTTATCGGATCTATACCTCAATCGCATATCGCAATCACACATCGCATGGTGCATTGGCCCCTTTATGCCATCACGATCTGATTTACTGACCTTAGATCACTCCGATCGACGCCTCATCAACTATCAGCATCATCGCTATATCGTTTATCGGTGTATTGCAAATCACATTGCATATGGGTAAACCCGAACAAGACCCAAATAATGGAATACACGGGAAATATAAAGAAATCCAATGAAAATCCACAAAGCCAAATTTCAAATGGAATTTAATCGCCCCTTTAATCCTATCGGGTTCGTCCTCTGATCGCTTATCACAATCGCAACAGGTAGGAGCTCCTTTGTATTATTGTGATCCTGATCACCGATCGTTGATCGCTCTTATCAGATCCTGACCACTGATCTATGATCTCTAATCCGACGGCTAACAGTCATTTCGGGCACAGAACTTGCACGAGGATTAACCACCCAAAAAAGCGGTTTCCTCTCTCCTGTTGTGTGCTACGTGTTGGCCAATGTATGGAACGGGTAGAGCCTGTCCAATACCACTTACTACTTGAAGCCCGCCCAAAATACTGCTTATTTCCCTCCTTCCAGAACTCAAAAGGTTTAGTCTATTTTCTATAAATTATTCGGGTATGCCTGGCCGTTACTGCCCACGTGCTTTATCCAAATTTCAATATGAAATGTGATTTTTGAAGGTTTAATGCTTAACAAAGGTTTTTAGCGCATAAGGCCAATATTAACCCTTTAAGCCAAATTTAATAAGAAATGTCTCCTTTTCTAAGGATATTAGGCAAATCTTCTTTTTACAATAACTCCTTCGCCTGGAGTCTATTTTGGCCCATTCAAATTGCGTTGGATTCAGAATGAAACAATATATGAGATGAGACTATTTTCAAAATCATCCAATTACTTTAATCTTTCCTCTATGTGGAAAATTTATAGACTTAGAAGTCTATGTTAGATCCATTTTGGATCACACCTTCCCACTAAAAAGAACTTTTTCTCTCCAAAAGACTGATATACTGATCCGCACAGTAAATGAGAGTAATAGCACCCTCTTCTTTCAGCCTTCGTACACTTGCCTACATGGCTAGTGCCTCTGAACCAAAACCTTTGAACACTCCCTTCCTGGATGTGCTGGTCCTCTTGGGAAGAACTGTCTTCCTCCTTGACTTCCTATAGAATTCCTGCTGAGAAGGCCACAGAAGGTAGTTTGAACTTCTCTGCCTTAATCATTGATCCAAGGTGGATCAAACCAATGTGAAGTTACATCTGCTTCATAAAATTTTCATTTTTACTTGTTTGACATACTATCAACAACAACTATTAACAAAAACAGGATTACAGACAACAACTGGATGGCCTAAACTCTTGCTTCAACAAAAGAAATAGATATCACATCTTGTAAACACCTCCATGTCTTTACACCTGCATACAAATGATTGACTAGATAATAAGCCAATAAAACATGCCTTTAAACAATTGACCCTTCAAGTCAAGCATGTAGAAAAATAATTCTAAAGTTATTTTTCAAAGATGACACACTTCATCATTATCTCCATCTTGGAGACCAAATCAACTTTCCTCAAGTCAATATTGCATTACATGCATGTTTACAAGAAAGCAATCAACCCTTCAAGTTAATTACACATACATGTTCAAATACAAGGAAATCATCAACATCCCCGTGTTCATGCATATTGTGTGCATGCATGCATTTCATCCTTCAACTTTAGCTTAAGCACATTGTACTTTCGAACATAAAATGAAATATAATGTTGTAGCAATAAAGTAGGTCCCCTACTCAACTTTTCCATTCACCTTCTTGGTATAATCCTGCAATTCGCATTCCATTAACAAAGAAATGAAAATAGATGCAATTTGATATAATGCATCTTCAAAAGACATGCAACCTTAATTGGATAAGAATTCTAACCATTTATTAGCAATCCATTTCAAAGGTCCTTCCTTTTTCTGCACATCAACAACAACATGTGAATCATCTTGAAACACATCATTCATGGAATCTTTCTTTCCATTCCTACCATTTCCTCTTTCCACCTTATTCAAGTTTCGTGGAAGCATTGTTGGATTTAGAGTCCAACATTTTGCAGCAATATGTCCTTTCTTATGGAAGTAAGTGCAACACATGTGCATCCTCTTGACAACATGATTTCCCTTGTCCAATCGAACTTTGGCTTTTTCCTTCCTTTCCTTCAGAAGTTTCCAGTATGTGGCCATTCTCTTCCAACATCTAGAAACATTATGGTTATCAAAACCACAAAAGGAACATGCAATTATTTTCCAATGCTTATATGGAAATTTATCATGATTAACACAATCAAAAGGAATGTGTTTAGAACCAGATTTATACCTTTCTTTTTCACCTTTATTGCCTTTATGAGGAGGTGAATTAAATGAAGAAGTAGCTCCCTTTGGAACACCCTCAACCTCTTGAATGGTTTCAAAGTTTCCATAACTCTCTCGTTCAAGTGCATGCTTATGAACACCTGCATCCTACAAATGATGTTTCAAGCTATTGCATTATCCATGAATACAATATTCATACTATTGAGGTAGAAGACCTGCAATGAAACTCCTTCTTGGAGTTATTTCAATGGTCTTCATGGCAGCTTTGGAACTTTCTCCATAAGATTGTCCATAGCCAAGACCCAAATACTTAGGCCTTTCCTCAACCATTATGGGCTCAACAATACCCAGTGCACATTTTCCCAAGCCTTTTCCTTCATAGCCCATCTTGGACATTAACTTGGAACCTATGCCTCTAGTATGCTTTCCAAAAGAACCAATATAATTTTTTTTAGAGGAAATTGAAGACAAACTGGAATTATTTACCTCTTCTTCAAGCTAATACTTGATTAAGGCTTCCTTTGCAACAAAGAGTTGTCTCCAACTCATGCATCCTTTCCAAATTCATATTTGCAAGATGAAGTTGCCTCTCCATTCCCTGCAATTTATCAGAAAGCAACTGCTTCTCTTCCTTCATGGAATTCAACTGCTCTCTAAGTATGGTGCTCTTCCTTTCATCCTCATACATTTCTCTCACCATATCCATCATGGTGAACAAGTCTTGCTTCATGTCTTCATCAAATAATCTTGTGAAGAAAGAAGAATTTGAGGACTCACTTGTAGAAGTTGTCATTATCAAAATGAACAAAAGAACTTCAAACAAGATTAACAAAGAGCTTATTCAAGAAACCTTTTGCAACAATCCTTTGGTGCTTCAAGGATTGCTTTGAGGTCTTTGGGAAAAGAAGAATGCCTTCATCCCTTCTTCCTTCTTGTCCTCTCCTAGACTTAACTAACAACAACTTTCCCTAAACCTTTACAAACTCAAACAACAGTCAGTTTACAAACAATCAAACAACAAAATCTTTGCTACTGTTTGAACATTTTTCAAGTCAAACAAGCATTCTCATCTTATACAACTTGCATCATGATGCAATCTGCTTCATGACCACCTGCTCTAGTATAACCAGCTTTGATATCACCTTCTTGAAGGTGGGGTTAATCAACCTTATGCTCTGATACCACCTGATCTGAAATGGGGACCTAAAGGCTTCTTGTGAGCATAAAGAACCTCTCCCACTCCAAAGCTTATATATTTTCCAAGATCTAGCTTATGATTAACCAATTACGGAATTAAAAGTGGTTGAAATACGTGTATGCTTATGCTTGCCTTAAACTGCTTAATTTCCTTAAGTCTATTTTCTTAAATTGATATATAAACACACATAACAGTAAGATGTAGCAAATAAAAAAACACATAAGACAACAATATAATATGGAGTTCACCCTGATATCTTGGGCTATGTCTCCTTGAGCTCTAGTCAACTTGACTAGGCTCTTTGGGATTATGGTTGAATTCTTTTACAAGCTCCATGCTCAACTCCATTGGTTTACAACTAAACCTATGGGTTTAGAATACCATCTTATCATGTTGGCTGTCCATACTCTGTAGAAAGATCTAGGCTTCTCTGGACTTGACTCCTTCAGTCAGTGCTCTGAGCTTCTTGAGCTTCTGGCTTCTCTGAATCCCTTAGAATTCTCTTAATTGTCTCTGGAACTCCTTCTATCTTCAACACACTTTGGAAACCAGCAACAGCTTGATCATTTTGATCTCTTTGTTGTTATACCTTTAACCTTTTGTGGCTTCTACCTCTACTCTTAGCTCTGGCTCTCGACTCTGGCTCTTGGCTCTAGCTCTCTGGCTCTGGCTCTTGGCTTTGGCTCTCAGCTCTGGCTCTCTGCTTTGGCTCTTAGCTCTAGCTCTCAGGCTCTGGCTCTTGCTCTGGCTCTCTAGCTCTAGCTCTTGGCTCTGAAGCAAAGACTAACTTCTTCGCTTGGTTCTCTAGCCTTTGAGGAATCCTCCGACTCTGCAGCTTCCATCTATTCCTCTATCCCTAATCATGAGGAGTCATTCCCTTTCTGGCTCTGTCTCTTCATGCTTCGTATGCATTCCTATTACAAAAATGCCTACTCATAGCATGGCACAAGTGCAATGGACTGTTTCCAATGGAAATGAACCGGCGGGCACAGGGAACCTGGTCGTTTGGCCTTTGTGTGCAGAAATCCTAAAAATAGCCACATAACGGAATACACAGGAAAACACACGCAAAACACATCATGGGCCTTAAGCCTAGATTTCAAATAATATGAAATCATGTTTATAATCCTTATCGGATATGTGCCTCAATTATATATCACAATCGCACATCACATGGTGCATTGGCCCCTTTGTATCATCATGATCCAATTTACTAACCTCCAGTCACTCTGATCAACACATCATCAGCTATTAGCATCATCGCTATATCGCTTATCGGCATATCGCAAATCACATTGCATATGGCTAAACCGAACAAAACCAAAATAATGGAATACACGGGAAATACAAAGAAATTGAATGAAAATCCACAAAGCCGAATTTCAAATGGAATCCAACCGCCCCTTTAATCCTATCGGGTCCGTCCTATGATTGCTTATCACAATCACAAGAGGCAGGAGCTCCTTTCTATTGCTACAATCTTGATTTCTGATCACTGATCGCTCTGATAAGATCCTGACTGTTGATCCATGATCTCTAATCTGACAGATGCCAATCATTTCAGGCGCACAACTTGCATAGGGATTAACTGCTCGAAAAAGCGGTTTCCTCTCTCCTACTGCATGGTACGTGTCGAACAATGTATGGAATTAGGCAGAGCCTATCCAATACCGCTTACTACTTGAAGCCCGCTCGAAATACCACTTATTGCCCTCCTTCTAGAAATCAAAAGGTTTAGTCTATTTTCTATAAATTCTTCGGGTCCACCTGGCCACTACTGCCCATGTGCTTTATCTAAATTTCAATGTGAAACATGCTTTATAAAGGTTTAGCGCTTAACAAATGTTTTTACCGCATAAGGCCAATATTAACCCTTTAGGCCAAATTTAATAAGAAATGTCTCCTTTTCTAAGGACATTGGGCAAATATTCTTTTTACAATAACTCCTTCGTCTGTCGTTTTGGCCCATTCAAATTGCATTGGATTCAAAATGAAACAATCTAGGAGATGAGACTATTTTCAAAATCATCAAATGACTTTCATTTTTCCTCTGTGAGGAAAATTCATAGACTTAGAAGTTTATGTTAGATTCATTTTGGATCATGGAGGCCTATTAGGATGGGGTCCCCTGGGTCAGTTTTGGGGCTAAGATAACCCAAGTTTTTGTAAATAATGTGAAGCCTCTGTGATTTGTGGATGCAGAGTGCGTAGATGAATATGATTCAAAGGGGCTTAGCCCCTTGTTTTGGATAATTTTTGGGTCGGTTTTGAGATCCACCCATGGTCCGCAAACCATGGAATTGTATGAAAAAGGCTATAAATAGGTGTGTCTTAGAGAGTCTAAGGCATAATAAGTGGTGATCAAGAAGAAGCGGGTAAGAAATAAGAAGAAAGGCTTTGTAGCTGAGTGCACAGAGGCTTAGGTAGAGTCTGCAGCTGAGTGCATAGATCTCTGTAGCTGTGTGCACACAGTAGTTTTGAGTTTGTAACCTTGAATTGAAGATCAATAAAGACAATTTTCTAAGAATTCTTGTGTATTTCTATTTATCTCTATTAATGTTATATGTTGTCGATCAATGATGTGTTTTATGGAATATTTGTTGAATGGTACGCAATTCTCTTGAATAAGTGTTAATGATGTATGCAATGCATGTTTAAGTATTTCAAGAAGACTCTGATGAATTCTCTGATGTTTACTAATAACCTAAGTAATCTGTGTGAACACTAATTTAGAACTACTCTCCGACGTGCATAAGTAGGCAAATAGACTGCTACAAATCCACAAGGATTGGTCGTAGACCTTCGCGAAGTTCTGAAGGCTGTTTTAATAGAGTTGCAATAACGTGCCCTAAGAGTTTATTGATCTACGCGAAGGCAGATCTGAGGAGTTGGAAGACATTACACTAGTCTCTGGATGCAGAAACTTGGTTCTTGCATCCCCCCATACTGCTTCGGGTGAGACTATAGCCTGCGCTACGTAGATTGTTCTTGAAAGAACCAATAGTGTAGGGTTTTGTTGGTTGGTGCAACTAACTCTGAACTTGGATTAGGACCTCCTAAGCCAACAATAGAACATCTTCATGTACATGTGCTCATGTTTCATATGCTGAATTAATATAGTTTTGGATATATGGTCGTAGAAAGTTAGGCTTCCCAATTGCTTCTAAAATCTTCTTCAAACAACCAAAAGAAACAAGTTTTGGGAGAAGTAAATTTTATGAAGGAAGATGTATCACATAGGCTTGGTGAAGGAAGAAGCAACTAACAAAACTAGTGAATACATAAGTAGCATGTAGACTTGGTGAAAGTAGAAGAAACTAACAAATATTGTGAAGAATAAAGCAAGTAGGTTGGTGGATACAAATGTTGCAATAGATGGGATTGGTGTCTCATGTAACTTGATTCTTACAAAGAAGCATAGGGGATTGGTGTCTCTTATTGGTTGGTGCCTCCAAAGTAGTAGAGGGGATTAGTGTTTGCTATAGGTTGGCACCTACAAAGTAGCAGAGGGGATTTGTGTCTTATGTAGGTTGGTGCCTCATGTGGGTTGGTGCCTACAAGATCTTTCATATTAAGAAGTTTTATGGTTTTCTCCAATAAGGGTTTCCACGTATATATTGTGTTACTGGATTAGTTTATGAGATTGATGTTTTAGGATGTTTGAATGGAATTAAATATGTAAAAATTGTCATTATAGTGATTCACGCGCCCAAATACATATGTTGAGAAGCATATTTTATGGAGTTTCTTACACTTCTTCATATGTTGAACTATGCTCAATTGTGTTCAAGTGTTGTAAATTTGTTTTGAAGCTATGCTCAGTTGTGCTTAATGTTGTAAATTTGTCTTTAGGCACCATCTCACTCTTAGAATAATAACTTTCCTATCTATCTAAATCTCAAATTCTTCAATGAGAAATGAAATGATTTCTTGTATGTATTTTGGTTTTTCATATTATTTTTAGTATTTCTACTTCTTGTATGTTATTTGGTTTTGTATTTTTAATTAAAATATTTTGGAAAAAAATGAAAATAAAAAATGGTAACAGATATTTAATGAATGAGTTTAATAGTTAAGAATATATTTCTTTGTAAAAAATTACAAGTTTAAATCCTTAAAATCCTTAAAGTAGAAAGTATACAAGAACAATTCCCTTCTCACACAAACCAAAAGATCTCATACACCTTTCTTTTTTTCCAAAATATTTCATATAACAATTTGATGTTTGAGTTAGTTTAAAAACTTTAATAAATAATTATTAAAACTTAATATTATATATATATATTAATTATATATATATAATATATATATATATATATTAATATATATATATATAATATATATATTCTCGCTCATATAAGTTTTATCATTTTGGATCAGTTTTTAAGTTTGTGCTTCTAATTTAATTTCCCCATAACTTAGAATGGAACATATAAATTTATCATTACGTTATAAATGAGAGAATCAGGTTCTAATTTGCTGCTAGTGTAGAGCATAAAAAAGAAGTTAGAAGAAGTTTGAAAATGAGAGTACAGTCGTTTATATCGTTTATATTGTTGAAATACTAATTTCAACTGTGCATTAATTCAGCGGAAAATCACTCAGACTTTATCAGACCGCTTTTACGAAAGGAGTGGTATTCCTTCAATCTCACTCGATGCAATCAATTTTTGACACGTGTCTATTATACTTTTCCAAAAGCCACTTTTCCTGCACATGAAAATTACGTAAAAATTTTGGTTTGACCGCCGGTTTTATCAGTTTTATAGCTCCAAATCTCACTATTATGGTTTGTGATGTTGCACTCATGGCCTAGGGCAACCCCTCCTTCCAGACCTGGTCCAAAATCTAAAAAACAGTGTTTTATTCCCTGTACGCGACATTTCCCCGAGTTAAACGCGTCTATACGCGGGTTCATATATACCCAACCCACGTATATGTATTAAAACACTTTTAAAAAATATAAAACTCCTTATTTTCGGGAGGAGATCATGAGTTTTACCTGCTGATCACTTGTTAGTGCCCGTGGCCTCAACTGTTCCCAACCAATTCCTAACTAAAAAACTACTTTGGAATTGGTATAAAAAGACACCAAAGGGAAGGCCTAAGGGAGGAGAGAGTATAGAGAAAGGTTTTTATACTGAGATTTCCCCCTGATCAGGTCTGAAGACCCTTGTGCCTTCTGCACTTCCCCCATTTTGTACAGGAAACCTTGTTTCCTTGTGATTTGATGTTCATTCCTTAGTTATGACATCTTGGAGTGAGTATTGGAAGGAGACCTACTAGAGGTTTGAGGCGAGACGGATCCAGAAGGAGGCTGAGCTTTGAGCCTGCAGAAGTGGTTCAGGTGATATTGTTCTTTTTTGTACTATTCTATTTGTCTAATAAAGAAACACGTCTTGTTCCCAATATGCTTCTTTCTTTATGTTAATGATGTTCATGTTTGAATTTCATGTATGAATGGATGTCTAAAAGTTTATAACTAACTCCTTTCTTGTATAACATAAAGAGGATTTTCATATAAATCTTTGTCCATATACTACTGCATTCTTTGGAATTGTTGGTTTTGCAGGGAAAAGGAGCGAAAGGGACGTGAAGAAGGGTTTGGACCCTTGAGGAACTACCCGAACGTAGGACCTGAGGTACGTCCTTCTCACCTTAGAAATAGCTTGTTCTAGCATAATGGCTGTGTGTGTGCATGTTTCTTGATTTAGACAACTTTCAGTTTGCTAGGGAGCCTCCCCCGTCTTCAATCCGTCAACTTCAGAGTCTTCAATGGAAGGCTAATTTCTTACGGCAGTTTATAGCCAATTATGCCGAGATCACTAAAGAGTTCATGTGGTTTTTACGGAACGGAGTTCCATTTGTATGGGACGACTTTGCACAATGATCGTTTGATGCTTTGAAAAAAGCATTAGTCTCTACCCCACTTTTGAGTCCACCGGATTATGGTAGGGACTTCCTTTTATATCTCGCGGCAGCAGAATCAACCATTGGTATGGTTCTAGTTCAGGAGGACGATGCTCTCGCTGAGCACGTGATTTACTATTTGAGCCGAGGCTTAATAGGCCCTGAACTTCGCTATTCTCTGGTAGAGAAATTAGCCTTGGCAGCTGTTCATGTTGTCCAGCGGCTCCGTCATTACATCTTGCTATGCAAAACTTTTGTCTTAGCGGCAGTCAATCCGTTTCAATTTGTCCTCAGTAGGCGAGTGATTGGGGGCAAATATAATAGATGGATAGTCATCTTGCAAGAATTCAATCTCGAATTCTTGTCAACTAAGTCTAAGAAATCCATGGTTTTTGCTGAGCTAATTTCTGAGCTGCCTTGTGGAGAGGACACGATTTATGAGGAAAGTTTTCCCGACGAACATTTATTCCTCATCTCTTCACTCAACCCTTGGTATGGAGATATCTTGGTATATCTCAGACTATCGATGTTTCCCTCTAACTTTTTTCCAAGGATGA
>APFE031311743.1:2947-13530 GCA_000404065.3 Pinus taeda | reverse complement strand
CCTTGACATCCCTCAATGTGGAGTCTCTAGCCTCTATATAGCCTCATACATACAATACCATGGGTCACTACCATGGTTCCCTCAATACCATGTATCTAATGCCATGGGCTTATTACATTATTGCTAACTACTTGTGGGCCCTTATATGATACAGGTTAACCACCTTATTTATTATTGTGGCCCATTCCATTATTACATTATTCCCTTGGGTACCTCTCTTTGTACCCCATATTATCCCCCCTAGGTATACTACATTCCACCCCTCTTAACATTTTTCATCCCCGAAACATGAGAAGAACACAAATAATAAGATTTACTCAAAAGAGTAGTCCACTGTTACCATGCACATGCATCTAGCCATCCAAGAGAAAGGCGAACTCTCGATCTAGCTGGTGCCTCACTCGCTTGAGATGGAAGTTGACCCTGGTGGCTCTTCTGTGTTGATGTGTAGTAGGTGGATCGTCGCTTCTCTCTATATATCATGTGGGGGTTGTTGTCCTTGTGGCTAATTGGTTGCCATCTTGTTGGTTGTTTTCTTGCGGGGTGATGTGGGTGATGATATGTTGAAGTTTTAACCCACGATGTCTTTTTCATTAATTCACCCCTTGCTGGAGCCTGATTGTTATCTGGTGCATGTTGTGGTGCTTGCTGTGGTGTCTTATCTTTCAATATTACTTCAACCACTGAGCCCTCATCTGATGTATCAACACCTGCAATTTTTTTTGCTTCAGCCTCTATTTGTGTTTGATTTTCGATCATCAAAGGCTCATCATCTGATGTGTAAGTTTCATTAGAGCTTTGTGCTACTACCTCCTTAGTCTATGTTTGTGGCTTAATGGAAATATCCTGCAATGTAATTTTCTTCTTTTTATACTAGAGCTTCAGGAATTTCTTCTGCACATTAATATTGATAGTACCCACAGATTCCATCCAAGGATATCCCAAAACAACATCCATGTTATGCATATTTGAAGTATAAAAATCACCATGCAACACATACTTATCCATAGAAAGCTTCAAATCCTTATAAAGTTGAACATCCTTATTATCAACCTGTGTGTTTTCAATGTGTTTGGTTGGAACTTGCAATTGTTTTGCCAAATTAACATTGATAAAATTATGCTTGCAGCTAGGATTTATAGACACAATCATCTTATCCTTCTGAATTAATCCATGAACCTGAAATAAGGAGACACCAGTAGAAAATAACCCGTTAAGTGTCTCATTCTCCTTTTTTCTAGCACGAGACCATTTGTCTAAAAGGACTCTTTCAAATTTTGCATCTGAAAGTTTGGTCAACTGCTTGTTGTCAGGTGGAACCACCATTTGGCAGCCTCATCTTTGAAACCAAGCCACACTGAAACCTTCCAAAGTGTCCCATATGTGAACTTTTGTCTCTGTATGAATTCTTCAATAGTAGGGCTATCATCTTTCCTTGTAAAATTAACAATTGCCATGAAGAGTGTTTTGAAAAAATTCACTTACTTGGCGAAAATTTGAAATGGCCACAATTCTGTCAATATTGCTCACAATCCATATTATGACCTATTTTTGGAAATGAAACGACCACTCTACATCTTCTCATGTGATAGAAATCCCGATCTAGGCACTGGAATTGCAGATTCGCGCTGCAACTGTCCCGTCGTCACAAAAATTTTTGATTTTAAATCAACGATATCTCCCTCATTCGGACTCTAATTCGACTGATTTTTTTTTGAACTTATGTATTTTTTCACAAAAAATCCAGATCTACAATTAGATTCTGTAGATTTTTCACCAAAACGTACAAATCTGCGCCGCAAACTCACCGCCTCGAAAAAAAATGTTTGCAACCCAACTAATTTTTAAATCAGCAATATCTCCCTCATCTAGACTCTGATTTGGCCGATTTGTTTTTTGAAATTGGGTATTTTTTCACAAAGAATCCAGATCTGCAATTATATTTTGCATATTTTGCACCAAAATGTACAGATCTGATCTGCAAACTCGCCGACCAAAAAAAATACCTACAAAAATAAAAAAAAAATATTTTTTCCACTTTGCCCAAGAAAGAGCTATGGTACCACTTGTTATAGATCTAACCCAGAAATATATGATAATATAAATAAACCCAAGAAATAACAAGATAGAAATAGATAGTAATGCTTCACTTTATTGATGTCAAACCCTTAAGGTAGGGCAACACCATACATTCACTCCTTAAAGAAGGAGAACACTCCACAAGCCATATGCATGTCCATACAATATTCTTTGACATTTTTCAATGTGGAGCCTCTAGCCTCTATATAGGCCTCATATATACAATAGCATGGGTCATTACCATGGTTCCCTCAATACCATATATCTAATGCCATGGGCTTATTACATTATTGCTAATTACTTGTGGTCCCTTACATGATATGGGTTAACCACCTTATTTATTACTATGGCCCATTCCATTATTACATTATTCTCTTGGGTATCTCCCTTTGTACCCTATATTATCCCCCCTCGGTATACTACAAAAAGAAACCTATTCTTAACCAAGAAATAAATTTATATAACTGCAACTAATTCATAAACTGAAACAAAGAATATAAATACAAACAAGAGGAGCTTGGCTGCTTGGCTTGGGCCCTAACCCGAGGGCTTAAGACCTTTGAGGTAACTCAGTGATAGCTCGAACAAGATCTCATCTTCATTACCAAAATAATAATATGATTACATGAAACTGTCAACAAAAGTAAGCTCGAAGTTAAGCAGAGCAAAGCTGCAACAAAAACTCGAAAATTTGACTAACTTCCAACAACCTAATGAGGCCCTAGGCCTCTCTACTTATACAACTAAAGCTCTCAACAACTTCTTTAAAATTAGGGAGGCTTGGCTCCAAAAACGTGAGATAAACAGAATTTATCCTCCACTTGCTCGGCTACCTCTTTGGTGCATTGATGTGGCTGCTTGTGCTCCGAGTTGCATGATGGAGAATTCGAAGTGGGGAGTCATAAATGAGGGGGATACCCTCCTATAAATCCTCTCCCTTTTCTTCTTCGAATATTTTCTGCCAAATGTCCATTAAATCTGTGACTTTGTCTCCAAAATTGACAAAAAATCTGTATTAAACACACATTAGACTCCATGGCATAATGACCAACCCAACTCACTCTATTAGCATAAATATAATAAAAAACATGCAATAAACTAATAAGAATTGTGGATTAAGCTAAGTTAGGAGGTAAAATGAGCCCATATAATTACCCATTTATGGGGCTCATCATCACACCCCTACTGAATGTGTTGCTCATCCTCTGAGCAACTAGTCCATCTCCTCATCTTTGATGGCCCTGATGGTCTCCTTGACATCCCATGCTTGTGATGTGAGGTCCTCTTCTTTGTCATGGAATCTTGCCTTTCTGTCCACCTCTTCCCATTGCTGTTGTTCTTCTTCCTCTTTTCTACCTTCCAGTAGGCCTAGCAGCAGTGGGGGACTCAATTTGAGGCCAATCCAATTGGCCTTCAAACTTTGCACAAAGTGCTTGTACATTGGCACTCTCTATAATGCTTCCTTCATCCTTGTTGGGGAGTGATACTCCTTGATTTGCAGACTGTGTGGGAGAGTGTTCTACCTCCTCATACAAGCATGAATACGGTCTTCCCCAAATAATCTTTCCATGTCTTCAAAATGTGAAATGGCTTGAGCCTGATCATTGATATACTTAGGGCCACTTTGAGGATTATTTGCAAGCAGCTGGTGTGTGCTGATGAGAGCCATGCAGTTTGACGGCTCAACTCTGATCATTAGGGGTTCATTTTGCTCTTTTGCCATCAACTTTTTGATTTATGTTGCCCTTTTCTCCTCATGATTCATCCATGATGCCATGGCCATCAGTTGCAAGTCTCCTAGCCTAGCATTAGGGTTCTATAGGTTCATATTGGTGAGGGCCATGTTACGCAAATAGAACTCTACTATCTTTTCCTTGTCATCTGTTGAACTTTGGTCACATAGGTCCACAAATTGTCTATAATATTGGAAAGGCATTGTGCCTCTCTATGCCAAAGTCTTGATATAAAACTGTAGCCATTGGTCTTTGAGGTATACTCCATATGATTTTACTGGTGTTCTGCATTGTAGTGCTTCTATAGACCAACTGGCCATGCATGCCAATTATGTCTCCTTTTCTTGCAAATTTCTTCTTAGTAACTCATTTTCTGTTTCGAAGTGAGTTCTTGTGACTGCCTCTCTATGTCTTACAACACTTAAATCCCTGCCCATTTCTCTAAGCTTGTTCTCCATGTGGCCAATATCCTCTACCCCCTTGGATTTGGCGATTTGCGTCCATCTATGGCTCCTTATTCTTTCTTTTTCCAACTCAAAGAAAAGTGGGACTACAAATTTCTGTGGAATGATTTCCCCCCCTTCAAGAAGACTGTAGTAAGAGCCCAAACTAGTCTAGGGGTCAGGTTCTTGAGTCTTTGTTTTTTCCTCCTTCCCCTTTGGCTATTCTTATACCATTTTCTCAAGTTTTTCGGTCTCCTGTAGCTTAGTTAGGGTCTCTTGTAGAACAATCTATGCTTCCTGTAGAGCTATTTTTGAGTCCTGTAGTTGCACTCTTTCCTTCCAGGTGGAAGATCTAGGACTTCCTCTTTCATATGTGATGGAGGTTTTAGAGGGAGATTCTTCCCCTTTGACAGTGGGTGAATCTTCAATTACAATAGGCACTGTTGAAGATGGCTGTGGTTTTCCTATTTTTATCCTTATGCTTTTCCAAGCCTTGAAATACATTGATGCTCACCTCTTCCTCTTTTGTTTTGGTTTCATTGGGGTGCTGAGGGCAGTGAGGGCAGTGAGGGTAGCCACTTCCTCTCTTTCTAGGGTCTCAGGAGACACTTCTGTCTTTTCTGCCCCTTTTTCCTCTCCTTTTTGTCTTTTCTATCTCTACTGGTTTTGTTTCCTCTTCCTCTGTTTTGGTTTCTTCCTCCTCTGGTTTAGTTTCCTCCTTCTCTGTTTTTTCCTTAGTTTCCTCCCCTCTTCCCCTTGTTTCTCTTCCCCCTCACTATCAGAAGGACTGTGATCATATGTGAGGGCCTTTATATCATCTTCTTTTGTCATGTTTTTGAAGATTTCCCATGATATGGGGATTGTGAAGGTATGGAGGCCTTCTTCCACTAATAGTTTAATCAACCCATGGTGAGCCAATTGATCTGGACCTCCCGCCTTCAAATTAATGTTGGAGCCTATAAGGGACTACAAGAGAAAATATGGAATGCTGAGTTTCTAGGGTGTTGGAGTGTCCATGCCATATCTCAGCTCATGGAGGACTTTGAAATGGTAGCCATAAACTATGCTATACCTTCCTTCACAAGAAATATATTTGATAATTTAGTAACTGACCTCATCCCAAGGGTAAGGTATGCTTGTTCTTCTAATGCCATTTTTGTCTTCTACAGGATGTTCTTTTGGTTGGAAGAAGTTTTTCTTGGCAGATTGCCCAATTGGCTTTTCATCTTTGCTCCAAGGTAATCCAAGGGGAAGGCTGGTAACCTACTGATAAATTCTGGGGTGATTTCCATGGAGAGACCCCTCAAATTAATAGTGGAATGGGTCCTTGAGTGAGGGACTAAAGAAAGGGCAAACCCTTGAGCCACTTCTTCATCAAACCCTCAGAATTTTTCAAAGAATGGCATCCAATTTGCTCTGGTAAAAATGGCTACTACTTCGGGATGCTCATGGATCCTAGCTGAATTTGTGGGCTCCTTCCTCATGAATCCCCTTGTCATTTTTCTTATACCCCCTTTTAACACCCAAAATAGAGATGGAGACAAGAATTTTGAAGAAACAAGAAAACATAGAAAAACTATGTTTTTTTTTAAAGAAAACATGATTTTTTTTTTTTTTTTTTAAATGGAATTTCTCTTCTCCTACAAGCTCAATTCCTCCTTAAAACTATATCATCCCTTGCACATATTAATAATCAAGGTGGGTATGCATAGAACCTACCTCCTCAAGCCATAAATCAAGCAAAAATCCCGTGTTTTCTCCTTAAAAATTGCTTACTGCACCTCTTGTAGAACTGGCTGTAGGTGCTCCTGTAGAACCTGTTACTACTCCTATCGAACGCCGATAGCAGGAGGATGGCTGAAAATAATAGAGAATGATGGTTTTGAGGCTATGGAGATAGTACAGAGCTTGATGTAGCTAAGTGGACGAGGATGAAATGGAAGAAAAGGTGGTGAAGGAGTTTCGAGGAGAAGTACTTATGTCTTCTTTGAGATATTTCCAATGATGGGGTGAGTTGGAAAAAAGGTATGTTGCCATATTTGGACCGTTGGACCCCAATACCTTGTCATCATGACTCCTCATGACTCTTCCCCACAATCACTTCTCATCATTGCATCAGATTTTTTATACCCTTCACTACCTGTCCTTTGGATTTTTCTGTGAGTTGACTAGGTACACATGTGGTGGCATCTTCGGATAAGCGCAGTCATCTGGATGAGGTTGGCCAGTTAACTGGCCACCTTTTCTCATTCAACCTTAATGATCTCATTCACTTATGCATATTTTTGAATTACACAAATGCAATAGAGGAGAGGGTTAGACACTTACCTACAATTCGAATGTGTGTGCTGTGGTGCATTTTGGTTCCTTTGCTGCTGTATGTCCGTATTTCAGTTGTTGCATGCCTGTATATCCTCTGCTGTATGCAATATGATCCCTAATGTGTGGTTTTTGTGCTTTGTGTAGGTATCCTTTGGATGGATCTGGCTTCAAGTTTCCCATTCAATCCTATGGCTGCACCTATTTTGCTGTTGTGGCTTGATTTTAATGGGATCAGCTGCTATAGGAATTCCTACAAGAGCTCCTGTAGTTGCTTCTCCCTTTAAAATTTTTAGCTGATTTTTGTGTTGTGAGTTGTGAGGATGATACTGGGGATGTTGATGAAGACAGACAGGTACTTGGTAAGCTACAGGTGAAATTTGGAGGTGCTATTCCTTTTATTTTTTAGTTTTTTCTAAAAAACGGGTTTCTGTGTTTTTTTTGACAGGAATGAAAGAAATCAATGATGATGAGGTGTTGTAGGTATGGGATGGATGGCCAGGAGGGTGGATAGTTGTAGGAAGGCCTACATGCTCTCCATGAAATCTCTCAGCCCCTCAAACTGCTTTTTAAGACCATTTCTAGCTCTCTGTGATTTCTATAGGAGCCTCCTGTAGAACACACAGCGCCTCCTGTAGGATACACAGTCTTCGGAAAAAAACACAGAGAGGTGGAATGAAGGTTAGAAACAATGGAGAAGAGTGTGGGGGATATGAAATAGGCTTAGTTGCATCTTCTCTTGCTCTTGTGGTCCACTTGTAACCTACAATGTACATTAACAGTCAATTTCCGCTCCCTTCTTTATGTTTTTTCTTCTTCTTTTTTTTCTCTTTTTTTTTTGTTTGAAAGACAACTAGGGTGCCTCAGGGAGGTTTTCACCCTAATTTCCTACCCTGGGTGCCTCCAAGGGAGGTTTCACTTAGGGATCTTATTCTTTCTCTTTTTTTTTTTTCTTTTCTGTTTTTGTCATCACTGGGCCACCTCAAAAGAGGTTTTCACTTGAGTCCCTTTTTTTTTTTTGCTTCTTCAGTGAATGGGTGGAGTGGAGGCTAAGACCTGCTCCACTACCAACACTATCTTATTTAGATCTTTAATGAACTCTCGCTTGGAGAGGGGCTTCTTGTAAAATTTTAACCTATGTCCATTGACAAGCATGGGGATGGCTTCCTCATCAATGGTTCTGATCAGAACTGAACCATTGTCATTACATTTTTCCATAGTGTAGGGTCCCAGCCATCTTGTCCTCAGCTTGCCTTTGAAGTCTTTATACCTTGAGTCATAGAGCAGTGCCCAATATCGCTCTTGGAATTGCTTCTCCTTGATATTTTTGTCATGCCATATTTTCCTTTGAAGCTGAACTACCTTTGTGTGGAGAAGGGCCTGCAATCTTTGTTCATCCAATCCATTGAGCTGGAGTAGTCTTTCCCTCTGTGCATGGCTGATGTTCAAGTCTAGCTAAGCTTCCATCCTTAGTGTATTGTATTCAATTTCTATTGATAACAAAGCCTTCTTCCGATAGACCAGTTCATAGGGTGTGAACCCTGTGGTGGTCTTCCATGTCGTGTTGTAGGCCCAGGTGGCCTCAACTAGTCTATCCACCCAATATTTTCTGCTGCTGCTCACTACCTTGGTTAGAATTACTTCCAAAGCTCTGTTAGTGACTTCCACTTGCCCATTGGCTTGTGGATGGTAAGGGGTGGAAGTCCTGTGCTTGATTTTATGATGTGTGAGCAAGTCTTCAATCAAATTGGAAGTGAACTAACTGCCTTGATCTGTGACTAGTTTTCTTGGATACTCGAACTTATAGAATATGTTTTCTCTTAAAAAATAAGCTACTTTTTCCTCTATTGATGCCTTGAATACTTTTGTCTCTGTCCATTTTGTCAGGTAATCGGTGCACACAATGATGTATTGCCTCTGTTTTGAAGGAGGGTTGATAGGACCCACAAAGTCCGTGCCCCACTTCTCAAATGGCTCAAAGGTCACTTGAGGTTGCATGGGAATCTCATCCTTTGGAGTAGGTTTCCCCATCCTTTGGCACCAATCACATTGGCTGGTATATCTCTTCACATCTTGATGAAGAGTGGGCGAATACTAGCTTGCCTGCAATATTTTGAAGGCAGTCCTCTTTGCTGCAAAATGAGCTCTACAAGGCCTATCATGATAGGTCAGGAGAATATCAAAAACTTCCTCTTTGACATATCTTCTCAAAATCTGATCTGGGCCAAGTTTGAAGAGATTTCTCCCAATCCAGGTGAAAGGGGTGCTTTTATTCACGATCTTGCTCTTCTCTTTTGAGGACAGGTGTGGTGGGAACTGTGCTGAAACCAAGTAATTTGCTATATCATCAAACCATGGAGAGAGTACTGAAATAGAAAATAGGTGTTCATCTGGCATTTGATCATCCACCATTCCTTCTTCACTTGCAGGCAAATTTATTCTAGACAAAAAGTCAGCAACAACATTTTCTTTACCAGGCTTATCAACAATGGTTAAATCAAACTGCTGCAGTAAAAACAAAAATCTAATGATGCAGGCATTTACATGTGGTTTATTCATTAAATACCTAATTGTAGCATGATCAGTGTGTACAAAGGTTTGATAGCCTATGATGTAATGTCTGAATTTATTTAAGGAATGCACTACAACTAGGAGTTCCTTCTCGGTTACTGTATAGTTTAACTTTGCCTTTGACAAATTTTTACCTATAAAGTATATGGCATAAGGTAACTTTTCATCAATTTGTCCCAAGGCTGCTCCTATTACTTTTTTCAAGGCATCTGTATGAATGTGGAAAGGTAGGGCCTAGTTTGGGCCTCTCAAAATTGAGGCAGTCACAAGTTTTCCTTTCAAGGTATCTAGGGATTCCTGACAGTTTTCAGTCCATATGAACTCGACATCTTTTCCCAAAATACCAAACAACAGAGATGTTAAATTACTGAAATCTTTAATGAATCTTCTGTAATATCCTATTAAGCCTAGGAAACTTCGTATGTCTCTCACCTATTGAGGAGGTGGAACCCTTTGGATGATGGCAACTTTGTTGGAGTCCACCTGCAATCCTTGTTGAGATATTGCATGACCTAGCACTGTCCCTTCAGTCATAAAAATTCACATTTTTCTAGACTCGGGGACAGGTTCATTTAAATACAATTGTCCAAAATTTTTCCTAGGTTAGATAAAGCTTCATGAAAGTTAGAACCATAAGGAGTAAAATCATCCATATATATTTCCACGCATCATGAACTAGTTCAGAAAATATACTCAATACTGCTCTCTAGAAAGTGGCATATACTCAATGCTGCTCTCTGGAAAGTGGCTGGAGCGTTGCACAAACCAAAAGAAAGGACCCAATATGCAAAGGTACCCCAAGGACAACTGAAAGTGGTCTTATCTTGGTCTTCCAGGCTGATTTGAATCTGATTGTACCCGTTAAACCCATCTAGGAAGGAGAAAAACTTTTTCCCCGCCATGTAGAAATTTTGAATAATAGAACACTTATTCACAAAGATTATCCTTATTATACACTATTTGTAGAATGCCTGCATAATACATAACCTCCTCTATGTTGATCATCAATTTTGTAGCATTAAGAAACAATTGCATGCGCACATTGAAGCATCAATCACACATATCAACACAGTATATCATGGGGAAAGCATACAGCTGAAAACCCATCAACTATCTGTATATTATATTGATTGCGAACATGCAACAATACATAGTACAATACTCCTCGCAAGTACTCAATACTATCTCCACCTGTTACACACAAACTAGCTCAGATCTGAATCAATCACAGGTACAAATATCCTCCGCTGCTTGCCTGCCTCCACTGCGCAATACCTGCATGAGAATAGATGAGAATGGCTGATCCAAACTCATATTTCCCTTGGCTGTACCACACAATCCTCATTGGCAATACTCAATACATTGATTGTGCAAATCTCATGCATAACTATAGTCACAACTGACAGCTGTCTTTCCCTTTCACTCACCTCTAACACTT
>APFE031311741.1:62679-95462 GCA_000404065.3 Pinus taeda | reverse complement strand
CTATGAGAACTCTTGCTCTTATTGTTTATTTCAATGCTCAAGATCACTATTTACTGAATGGATTTTGATGTTCTATACATTTAATTTTCAAATTGAGTAATCTAGGAAATGGCCATGTGTAAGTTCATTTTTGGCCATGTTATTGTAATTGGCACCCAAAAACCAAGTCAAATTCTATCATAGTTAGGTTTACATAATAGTAAGATATCATTATATTTTTTTGAATGGATTTTCCTAGGAGATTGGTTAGCTATGGGGAATTTTTCTCTTAAGTTGTTTTTCCAGCTATTTGTCACTTGAAGACAATAGTGAAATCTTTATTTCAACTTATCTCTAGTAGCATAAAATCGAAAAAATCTTCACGTTACCTGTGGCCAATTGTCCAAAATCGTCTTCAACCTCATCTTCATCATAAGGGGCACTAGAAGATGGTGTTTGAGAGCTACAAATCACAAGTTCTTATGGTAAAGGACACCCTGAGGCTGTAGAATCATGTTTCGCAAGCACGCTCTATAATTCATCATTTAATTGAAGACCTTACCGAAGAAGCTCGTCATCTGTATGGTCATAATCAATAGTATATTGTCAATAAATCAAATTAAAATTTCACAGAAATAATCTTAAAGAACTCAAAAAACTTCTTAGAGTGTCTCAATTT
Source organism: Pinus taeda (assembly GCA_000404065.3). Taxonomy (NCBI): domain Eukaryota; kingdom Viridiplantae; phylum Streptophyta; class Pinopsida; order Pinales; family Pinaceae; genus Pinus; species Pinus taeda. The sequence continues at coordinate 94,804 of APFE031311741.1, read as the reverse complement.
ATAATTAGATGGTAGTGTCTTGCCACGATTGCCCAGGATTCTCGGTACAACTCCAAATTTGCATGCAGCGCTTCCCTTCTTAGTAAGCTTAGGCCCTCCTTTCTTCGATGGTTTCCAATTAAACTCACTATTCCTCTTTAAATCCTTTTTCCCTCAACGATGGAACGTCTATTCTCAATTCAATATTGACATAATTCCAAAAGTTGGACTAGCCCTTCTTGATTCCTTTGGAATTTCATTTCACAAATTAAAACAACCTTTCAATATTATTGCTGTAAGTCAGAGGTCGGGCATAACTTCCAAGATAGTAGTCACTAAAATTGAGAAGAGAACATGGTCATGAGACTGTTATATTCCACTGTCATCATCACCAAACATAGCAGAGGTATCCAAGGTCCTTTTTCCCACAACAAATCCAAGAGAAACCTAAGATTATGTTTCACTGTGCTTGCCCGAGATTTCAAAGATCTTATGCGAAAATGTCACTATGCTTATCACTGAGATACTCTAATTTACTGTACCATCAAAGTTTCAGAGTGATCTAAGAATTCTCGTCTGCGATTACTCCAACTATGTATTTATAGCTACTCATCCATGTATGCAAGCTGACGTGAACTTAGTGAACCGTTGCGTTCCTTTATTGAGCTGACGTGTCATCTATATATACTTTGAAGTCGACTTAACTGTATTTCACATTGTTTTGCTGGCAGTCTTCTTCTTTGGAGGATAGTGCTCATCTTGGTGCGCTACTTGACACTTGGTTGACTCATATTCATGCTCAAGAAGAGCTCTTTAACATGACTTTGATTCTTTGACTTTCCCAGACCTATGAAATGAGCAAAAAACTCATTCTTATAATTTAGATAAATAATATTTCTTTTTCTTGACAAGTACAAAGATCAAAATTACATTTGTAAATATCGAACCTAGTTACACTTTCTTCAACACTCCCTCTTAACTAGGGAGGTATTTATAATGGTACTTGGTCATTCTCAATCAGAAGAATTTCTCATAAGAAGAATTAGATTGGTAACCCATGTGTATAGCATCATAGTAACCAACATTATTCATAGCAAGGCCTTGACTAACAACACTATCTCTCATAAGATCAGAGCACAATGTTGGGGAGTATAAACACCTTTATCATTGTCTCTCAAGGTACATACCCACCCGGGTGTTCATCAAGTATGACCTTCTAGGACTATTCTTATCTTGGGTTCCCAACCCTCAAAGAATATCGGTCCTCTTTCTTACTATTATCTTGGATGCCCTACGCATTGTCAAAGAACATCAGATTCCAGATGATTACCCAACCTTCCATTATTTCTTCCAAAGTGAGGACAAGAATGTTGTGTCTATCATGTGTCTACATTTCCATTCATGGCCTTAACCTATACTTACGGTTGTTAGTCCTAGTCTAGTGCATGACACATGAAATAGAAAAACACAACCATCACTCCTTTTTAATTAGGGGTGATCCAATCCAAGGTCCCTCTTGATGAGGGACCTATCAGATCTCGCTCTTAGCCTGAGACTCTTTTATATATCAACAACTTCTTTCTTCGTGAGCCCTTCAGCTGCTTGATCAACTTCTCTCCTTGATGTCATGAAAATCAGTTGACCTTCTTTCTTGCAAGGATACAACCATAGATCACTTTCCTCCTTATTTAATCATGTCATTCCTTTCTTCATGGAAAGTCGCCTTCTTCATATCTGGAACCTTTGTTATATGACTACCTCCTTCTCATCATGCTTCTTCCATCCACCATGTGAATCCTAGTTGTACTTGTATTTACAGCTCTTGTTTGAGTAGCCCTGCATTGTCCAGATATTATTCAATAAATAAAAACATCATATTAAATTATATCATACCTTACAAGATGGATCTTCATCATGACATCTTCTTGTAGGTATCAACATCCTACACACATATTGACACATCTCCCAAAGATATCCATTTTTAAGGGTTTTCATTTTTAGACTTTCATCAGAATCTCCATATCTTTTCGGGAGATTTCCTAGTCAAATCTTCTTGGTCTTTGGGATGTTGATTTCCTTCATCATGGTTTCATATCTCATGATCTCTTCCTTCCCCACACATTTCATTCCCATTAGCTTTCAATCAGAGTTTCTTCATTGTAGTTAACCATCTCATACTTTGTATGAGGACATATTATGTTGATTTCGTTTAGTGTGACTTATACCTTCTTGCATCCTTTTAGAGGAGGAAATCCTTTTTCTTCTTGATCATGCTTCTTAAGATATAAGCAGTGATCCATGTTACCTGCAATCGTATGACATGACATTATAATATTGAACAAAATCATACATACCTTATTTTACCTTCAGGTCCTCGAAGTTTCTTGCAGTAGCTTCCTTCATTGAAAACATCTTCAATCCATTGATCTACTTCACGTCATCATATCATCATCTCATGGATTCCATAAGCTGGAATGTTTGTTGAAACACTTACTTCATCTCTATATCAGTGAACCCTATGATGAGGATTCCATCAGATAATTTTGAGGATCTTGTATATCCCCAATTGGTAGATGTTTCCCTTTTGTATGATGAGCCTTAAATTACGCCTTTCCTTCCTTCAATGTCCATTAAGGTTCCCAAGAGCTATATATCCTACATGTTTGTCTGCCATTGATCTTGTCCTTCATGATTCCCATGGTAATGTCATGATCTCTTGTTTATGATGCTTCCATGATGCCATGATATATCTTATTATCATTTTCATATCTTATAACACAAGATTTAGGAGCTTATGATAAGACCCTTTTGTATGGGATACTATCTTACTCATAGGAGAGATTTGTTACTCCATCTTTCCTTGGTCCTTTTCTTCAGCTTCCTCCATCTTTCATTGATATGAGCTTCCAAAGTATTTCTATAGCATTGAATCTTAGCTATACTTATTTTTTCTTTCTTGACGACCAACCTTCCCTTTCTGTTCTGTACATGGTTGAGTTATTTTAACCTTCAATATTTTTGTCATAAACTTATCTTTCTCTATCTATCATAGAGACCATAAGTTATCAAATGAGGTAACTCATAGATATATCTATTAGTGCATTATAGATCAGTGATGGTTATCTTCCTTCCTCAATCTTGTATATGGGACCTTATGAAGATGTCCTACATCCTTTGATACCTTTGCTTCCATGTAGATAAAATTTCATGTGTCCTTCTTCATTGCACATTCAAAGAATGAGTCTATCTTATACATTTTCTTTGATGTCTCCAATATTGTTATATGAGGGGAACCCATAAGTATCCATTTCCATAAATTTAGAGTAGACCTTTTAGTGACTTCAACTTCTTAGAGGACTCTCACTATCCTTCTTCTCCATGCAAGGGATCTTGATGACCCATCAATCGTAGATTTCTTGCAATTCATGTATTCATTTAACAAAATTTATAAATTGAAAAGATTGTTACTTGTCATGTGAAGATGAAATATTCACCTTGATCATGGTAGTGAAGGTTGAAGAAGATTTTTGAGGGATTCTTCTCAGATGATCTTCTTTCAAGTGAGAAAGCCTTTCCTTAAATGGAAAAGGTTGCTCCCTTTTGATGAGGATGATTAGTTGCTTCCTCGGATGGTCTTCTTCTAGGGAAAGGAGACGATCCTTTCTTGATTTCATAACCTTGGAGATGATAGTGCCTTCAATATGATTTTCCTTATTTTGTAGATCATTATTGTTGCTAGGGTTTCAACTTCTTCCAAGCTGATGTGATCTTCATTTTCAAATCCTTTGAATTGTCTTGCTTTGTAGACATATTAATGAGGGTCTTGGTGGCCTTTTGATGAGGATTGTGGAGACACAAGTTATTTCTATTATAGAATGTCTCCTTGATTGTATAGACAAACTTGCTGATGTAGACTGTTGTTGTAGATTTCTAGGGTTTGATCAATATCAGGCTTTGTTTCTTTAATGCAGACCTTGATGTCCTTTAGCTTACTTTGATGCCCTGCTAGAAGATTGATCCTTGAAATGATCGAAAATGGATTTTGGATAAACTCCTAAGTCTAAGTGTTCCTCAGAGAGGAAAAATGAAACTCCAAGGAAGTTCCTGGAAATAGCCTCATTGGAGAGATCGTCTCGTTCTGAATCTATTGCAACTTGAATGGGAAAAAATGGACTTAGTATACAGAAGTTATCACAGAAAGAACATGCCCTTTGCTCTTTGGAAAAAGAGGCAAATCTTCAAAAAAATGGCCTAAAAGGCTTTCTGGAGAGAAATCGCATCGGAGGAGGTCAAAGGCGGACTTAGGTGAAAAGGGGAAGAAACTCCCCTTGTCGATCCTTGACAAAAGGGGTTGGAGGAAGGCACATGCACATATAACATAAGGTGAGGACCCCTGGGCTGATACAATATCTCGATCACCGATATCGACAGATTGGCATCAGTAGTGGCATGGGGCTTTAGTCGAAACCCTGTGCCGACCGATATTGTGATTGCCGATATTGATGGATTACAATCAGCGTTGGCATAGGCCATGCCATATGGAAAGACCCTGGGACTATGTGATTGCGACATCACAATATTGCATCGAAACTATATAAAAGAGTGGGGGTTGATACATATGCGACTTGCGATAAAGCTGCACCCGACAGGTATTATGGGTGAAAGTATATATATTTTGAAGTTCGTGAAAAGGTGGTTTTTCAATGTAAAATCACATTTTGTTAAATAAACCAAATACAAAAGGAATGTGCCTGATATGATGAATCTGGACCCGAAAGGGTGTATAAATGCCGCTGTATAGTATCTAAAGTTAACCATAAAGCCATTCGTCAGAATTTCAATGTTTTAATGTATTTTTGAAATACAAAGTGAAACCACGAAACTAGCAGGATTTTGGGCGGGCTGTAGGTGGTAAGTGGTTTTCATTGGGCTTCGCACGAGCCCATACACTAGATGCCACGTGGCTAGGCGCCAGAGAGGGAAAACCACCCTTTTTGGGTGGGTAATCCTCGTGTGTGTTAGCCACCTGAAATAAATAATAGGCATTGATCAACATCACTCGCTATTGCTCCAAAAGATAGATTTTAAGGGAATATAGGGCAGAACTAGAGATTTTTGAAGTCTGTTAGACCGTGTTTGGGCAAATTTTCCTTTGTATTTGCGTATTTCTCTGTGTAAACAGAGAACGACCATTTTTGGGATTTCCAAGGCACCGATGGTCCATTTCGTTATGAAACATGTGGCCACCATCGCTGAAGGTGTTTAGCAATGATTGCTAATGCTCATAGGGGGATTCAAGAAGACAGAGACCAGGAGCCAGAGAGCCTGAGAAGGGGAAATGAACAGACAATGCCAATTAGCTTTAAAGCCATAGACTAACAGGGATAAAGATAAGGAGTGCTAATACAGGAGCAGTCGAGAAGCAAAAGGACAGAGCAGGTGAGCAAAAAGATAATACAGAAAGCAGCTGAGGGAGCCTTTGGGGTCACTTGAAGTTCAAGTGAAAAGACAGAGAACTAAAGGTTGCAGAAAGCCAAGAGCCAGAGCCGAGAGCCAGAGCGAGAGCCAAGAGCTAGAGCAAAGAGCCAGAGCCGAGAGCCATAGCGAGAGCCAAGAGTGAGAGCGAAGAGCTAGAGCTGAGAGTGAGAGCGAGAGGCGAGAGCCAGAAGAGTAGAGAGCTTCAAGAGTCAAGGATAAAATGGTGTCTAAACCCATTTTTTCTGTGTAAAATAGTGGAGTTGAGCCAAGAGCTTGTAAAAGGACTTTTCCATAATCCCAGAGAGCCTAGTTGAGTTGACTAGAACTCATGGAGACGTAGCCCAAGAGTTTTGGGTGAACTCCATATTAAGTTGTTGTCTTATGTGTTTGTTATTTGCTGCATTGTTGCACTGTTACATTTATTTACATATCAGCACAAACAACATATTTTAAAGCACATAAATAATTAAAATAACCATAAGCATTCACCTTACTTTCAAGAACATATTTAATTCTACATTGGTTAATCATTTGTGACTTGGGAATGTTTAAGCTTTGGGAGTGGGAGATGTTCTTATAAATTAGACTAGAAGTCGAAGTGCCCCATTTTTAGATTAAATAATTAAAATAACCATAAGCATTCACCTTAGTTTCAAGCACATATTTAATTCCACATTGGTTAATCATTTGTGACTTGGGAATGTTTAAGCTTTGGGAGTCGGAGATGTTCTTATAAATTAGACTAGAAGCCGAAGTGCCCCATTTTTAGATTAAGTGGTATTAGAGCTTGAGATTAGTTGACCTCACCTTCAAAGAAGGTTATATCAGTATGGTTGATTGACAGAGCAAAGATTGCTTGTCTAAAGGTGTTTAAACAACCAGAGATTGATTGTATGATTGTTTTGCAGATTGACTATTGTTTGAGTTTGCAGAGGTGAAGGGAAAGCTATTGATAGCTCAGTCTAGGAAGGACAAAAAGGAAGAAGGGCTAAAGGCATTCTTCTATCTCAAAGGACCTCAAAGAAATCCTTAAAGCATAAGAGGTATTTTTCCAAAGGTTACTTGAATAAGCTCTTTGTTAATCTTGTTTGAAGTTCTTTTGTTCATTGGTATAATGACAACTTCTACAAGTGAATCCTCAAATTCCTCCTTCATTACAAGACTTCTACAAGTTAATGCATGAGGATGGAAAGAAGAGCTGCATACTTAGAGAGCAGTTGAATTCCATGAAGGAAGAGAAGCAGTTGCTTTCTGACAGACTGCAGGAAAAGGAGAGGCAACTTCCTATTGCAAATATGAACCTGAAGAGAATGCATGAGTTGGAGTCATAACTCTTTGTTGCCAAAGAAGCCTTAGTCAAATATCAGCTTGAAGAAGAGGTAAACCATTCCAGTTTGTCTTCAAATTCTTCTAAGAATGCCTATATTGGTTCTTTTGAAAAACATACTAGAGGCATAGGATTCAAGCTAATTTCCAAGATGGGCTGTGAAGGAAAGGGCTTGAGAAAGCCTGCACAAGTTATTGTTGAACCAATAATGATTGAGTAAAGGCATAAGTATTTGGGTCTTCTCTCTGGACAGTCTTATGGAGAAAGTTCCAAAGCTGCCATGAAGGCCATTGAAACATCTCCAAGAGGGAGTTGCATTATAGGTGTGCAGAAGCACACACTTGAACCAGGGATGTGTGGAACTCTAACAGCCTTGAAGAGATTGATGGTGTTCAAAAGGTTGCCACTTCTTCATTTACTTCACCTTCTCATGAAGGTAATAAAGGTGAAAGAGGCAGGTATAAATCTGGTTCTAATCATATTCTTTTGGATTTTGCAAAGCATGGAAAATTTCCATGTAAGCATGGGAAAAGAATTGCATGTTCCTTTTGTGGTTTGGATAACCATCATGTTTCTAGATGTTGGAAGAGAATGGCCACATACAGGAAAGTTTTGAAGGAAAAGAAGAAAAGAGCCAAAGGTCCATTGGACAAGGAAAATCATGTTGTCAAGAGGATGCCCATGTGTTGCACTTACTACCATAAGCAAGGGCATCTTGCTGAAAGGTGTTGGACTCTGAATCCAACAATGCTTTCACAAAAGCTGAAGAAAGAGGAAAGAGAAGGTGGTAGAAATGGAAATGAAGTTTCCATGGATGATATGCTTCAAAATGATTCACATGTTTATGCTGATGTGCAGACAAAGGAAAGACCTTTGAACTGGATTGGTAAGAAATGGTAAGAAAGCCTAGCAAAAGACACACCCCTGGGAGAAAAAGTTTAGTACATCTCATAACTTAAGTAATCTAGTGCTAAAGTTATATTGGCAGTGTGTGAATGGTCTATTTTCGATGAGCACATGTAGATCTTTTCTATAGTGATTTATTAGAATTCATATTGTAATAAAGTGATAACTAATGTCATATACTGTAGTATTTGGGTTAGACAGTAGACTGCTGTAACTGGTCTCGGTTGACTATATATATATAGATTATATATATATATATATATATAAATATATAAATCTAGATATGTATGTATGTATGTATGTATGTATGTATGTATGTATGTATGTATGTATGTATGTATGTATGTGATTCCAATTCGACTAATAATAAAGAAGATATCTTTGTGCATTCGTTGATTCCCCATTATTGTGTCTCTATTATCTTTACTTATGCTTTTCATGTGATGACCTGATGTCTGTCTACTGGTAACAATGTATGCTTTACTTTAGATTACAGGAGGCCTTATTTGATGGTGCCAAAATTCATGTCAAGGATGTATGCAAACTGTGAATTGCATTTCAAGTGGAGAATCATCACACTTTCATTCTTAGTTTAGCGTTGATGCCTAGAACTAATAATAAAGCAAATTTAATTGGGCTTTGGCTCATCCTTGACTATGCAATGTCCAGGCAAGTGAAGTTCTTACACATCTTTGGCAATTCACTAGTGGTTATTGATTGGTTCTTGGGGATTGGTACTTTACACAACTTTTCCCCGAGTCATTGGCAACAAAGAATGTGCCAATTATACGAATTGTTTGAGGAGTTGGACATATCACATACATATGACATCCAAAGGGAACATCATTTCAATGCGGACATAAGTTCAAAGGAAGCATTACTCCAACTTGTAGGACATTTAGTGATTACAAAAAAAGTTTCTTATGTCCTTATGGTGAATGCCAACAAATTTTGAAACTAAAATTGCTGTAATTTTTGGAACCTACCAAGTTTTAATTTTGATTGTCATATATTTCGGATTGGTAGAATGTTTTATTGAAAACTAATTTACATACTTTCATTTCAATGAAATAACAAGTATGAGATATTTTTTTTTGGGAAAAGAAACTCCTAAATTGGGATGATTTTGTAGGTCAAATTTATATATATAGTAAACAGATGATTTAATGTTAAAACATATGTGAATATGCATATGTGGTGTGAGAAAACTTATAGAGATTTAATACCTAATCTTTCTAAAAAATTTAAAAGTTAAAACATAATTTAAATTATAAAATTAATCAATTATGTTTTATTTCAATTTCAATTTTTATTTCTTTTTCTTTTAAAACATATGATTTTACCATAAATCTGTAATTTTTATAGAAATGAAATTGTATTTTTTTTAATACAAAATTATAAATACAAATGAAAAAAAATAATTTTACATAAACTTTAAAAAAAAAATATATTAAAATATGAAAAGGTTAAATCCTATTAAAAAAAATAATTAAAAATAAATATATAGATATATATATTATATAATATATATAATATATTATATATATAAATATATATTAAACAAACAAACTTATAAAAAAATAAAAATAAATATACAATATACAATATATTAAATAAATAAATAAATATTCTGTGAGAATTTGAATAAACATCTAACCATATATCTAAAAAATTATATAACATAGATATAAAATAAATATTTAAAAAAAAATTCAGGAGAATAAATTACTAAAAAAAATCTCACAACTGTCTCATTATTATTATGAATCACAAAAGCTTCAATTCAACAAATATTTACATTCTAAAAATTTATTACTAACATCTAAAAAATTTTATTTAACAAAAATAAAAAACAAAAATATAAAATTAATTTTAAAGCATATACAATCTGAACAATCTCAACAAAATATAATAATAATAATAATATCCATTTTTAAGGTCACAGCCATGCAAGACACAAAATTGGTCTATGAGACCCCTTTGTTTGTGAGACAAGGGGCCCACCTCCGCCCAACGATTTGACTCGATTTGACTACTAAGTCTACGAAGGCATACATACTCTAGTGTTGTAGCACATCACTAACCCTTAATGTAGAGTTACATATGTAATCCTAGCCAAAATTTGATGTTTTCCCTCAAATTTTTCCATTTTCAGCCTCTATAGTGCTATATTGACCCTCTATGTAGTCCTATATCATAGAACTCAACCTCAAGGATGTGATATAACACTTACCTAATCTCTTACTCAGCTTCATATCACTATCTTGGCCTTCTTAACAGCATTACGAGGTCAAAATTGCACTCAAGGCTTAATTTTAGCCTCTTCAAATCTTTGTAGTGTAGTTTCATGTAGAAATTATGATGAAAACTTGCAACTGCTCAATAATTTTTAATCAAAATCACAAGACACAAACCTACTCTACTACTGTGTGGAAATTAATTCAAAATTTAGAACATCAATCACAAACATGCAATGAGAAATAACACACATGCACACAATATTTTTCTCGGGGAAAGTAGTTTGCTAAAAATCCCAATACATATTTGCAATATTATGATGAATAGAAATGTATTACAATTAGTTCTCTCAACTGAGCACACCGTGCAAGTGAATAACCTATCTCTCTACTCACTGAGAACTAGTTTAACTACACATAACTTAATATAACTTAATTAAATTGCTACAAGTTAGGAATCACTCATGCTTAATTGAAATCAAGCCCTCCAACTCAAATTAACTGAGTAAACTGAGTGGCAAGTAGCATGTAACCTCGGTTAACTACATCCATGATTTCTGCAGATGTGGAAATTTTCATTTTCTCTAGTTTGACTAAGCCAAAGTCAAACTGAGATTTTCTTGTTGCATTTTCAACACTCCCTCTCACCAAGAAAGGGATTATCAACCACCCTTATCTTGCACTTGTGGAATGTAATGCATGCAACACTTCACACCATTGTTGTTGCTAACGCAACACCAACAACTGAGAAGCATAAAAATAAACATAACAAAAAAAAAAATTGAATCAACTGTGTCTACAACTATCTACTAGGAAACTTGTGCTACTACTAACTCTGCTACTCAGCCTCCTTCTCTGTTGTCAACACTGCTCTGCACTCCTTAGTATCTGACTGAAATTGATCCTCCTACTACCGAATATTGTGGCCCCCTTGTAGAGAGGTAATGATCCATGAGGAGAATGCCTCAGTGGACCCTGCCCAAATTTATGCAACTCTTGGACTAAGGATCTACAACATTTCACCTCACTCCTGGAGTTATAGCTGCATGTTCTCCCTCTTCCCACTTGGATTGAACTCCACCCCTACCGGAGGTATTTTATTTAGTGGATGTCTCCACTCTGCATCCTCTCTAGATCTCCATTTTTGGATGCTTTGCAACTTCAACCTCACATTGGGACTTCTTGTCGAAAAAGTGTAATTAGGTTTAGTCTTCATAATGACATATATTTGTGTTTTTATGTAAAGAGAAGAAAAGAAGAAAAATAAAATTATTGTAATGCTTCCGTTGTGGGTTTCATGAGAAAGATATTTTATTTTTGAGTCAAAGTTCCCATTGAGAGCCTTTAGGAATTTTGTGATCTAGTCATAAAATAATAAAAGGGTCATTGTCATGTTACACATTGTAAAGGGTCACACTTGTCTATGTAAAGTCATCCTCCAAGACCTTGTCAGTAACCCTCATAAAATAATAAAAGGGTCATTGTCATGTTACACATTGTAAAGAGTCACACTTGTCTATGAAAAGTCATCCTCCAAGACCTTGTCAGTAGCCCTCATGATGTCGACCTACAAGAAAGAGATGTATCTAGAAGAAGAAGTCGGCTTCCCTCTTAGAAGCCCTCATTTTCTTTAGTGGATGTCTCCACTCTACATCCTCTCTAGCTCTCCATTTTCGAATTCTCCACAACTTCAAGAGGCTCCTTCTGAGGCTCCATTTTTAGATACCTAACATGCTATCTATCAACCACCATGTCTCTAGTCTCTACCTTGCTCCTCAATGTTGTGCATGCATCTTCTACCTCAAGGAAATAGAGGGTTTTGACTCGAACCCCAATCTTCTTTACCTATCTCGTGGCTATGTGTCTCAGGAATGCCTTTCCTTTGCTCAAGATCACATCATAACCAAGGTATTCCAAAATTACTACTGAGCTGATATTTTTTCATTAGGCCTGGAACAAACATGACATTCTTGAGTCAAAGAGGGGATCCTGACTCCCTATGAAAGGTGACTATACCAATCTTGGTCGTGTTGTATCTTTCGTCATCCCGAAACTCAATAATCATATGGAGATATTTCTCCTCCAAGTCACTGAAAAAATCCCTACAGTCTGTCATGTGGAATGAGGCACCCGAATCCAAGTACCACAAACTCCCCATCACAGTTTTGGCCATGCATACAATAAGGGTGAAATCTAGCTCAGACTGTGAAGCCAAAGCTTCGCTTGATGCTGCTGCTACAAACTCCTTCTTGATAGAATTTTTGTGTGGACACTTTTTATCATAGTGCCTGAATTCATGACAATTGAAGCGTTTTATTTTGGACAAGTCTTTTTTCTTCTCCTCTTGGATGCATTCAACTTCACCTTGGGACTTCTTGTTGAAAAAGTGTAACTAGGTTCGGTCTTCATAATGGCATATATTTGTGTTTTTATGTAAAGAGCTGAAAAGAAGAAAAATAAAATTATTGTAATGCTTCTGTCGTGGGTTTCATGAGCAATATAATTTTTGAGTCAAGGCTTCCATTGAGAACCTTTAGGAATTTTGTGATCTAGTCATAAAAGAATAAAAGAGTGATTGTCATGTTACACATTGTAAAGAGTCACACTTGTCTATGTAAAGTCATCCTCTAAGACCTTGTCACTAGCCCTCATGATGTCGACCTACAAGAAAGAGATGTGTCTATAAGAAGAAGTTGGGTTCCCTCCAAGAGATCATGTTGACCTAGAGGTCATGATCAAACTTGTATATATACCCTTACTCGGCCTCATTTGGAGACAACGAATTCAGTGAAGCAAGTTGTTCTTAATGAGAAAGTTAGTGTTTGTTGTGCTAAATTCCAATTTAGAATATAAACAAGTGCTTGAGGATTATGAGGTAAATTACAAGTTAACCATGAGGTTTTATGTGTTTTTATGTAAATTTCATGAGAAAATTAACATAATTGAAACAATGAACAACAACATATATCAAACATAAACATCACCATAAAAAGTAACACAACAACACATGATGAAGGAGTTCACCCCTCCTGGGCTACGTCTCCTTGGTCCATCTTCCAATGGCTTGGCCCTCTCCAATTATGCTCAAAAGTGTGAATACGTACATTTAAGTGCTCAAATGCCTCTGAAACCTATTCCAATTTCTTCAGAAGACCCAAAAATGGTGGTATAACCTCTTCCTGCTCCCAAATTGGACAAAAACTCAATAAGTTATGAGTTTCCCTAGCTTGGTTTTTATTCGCTCTACAAATTCCCAAAAATTCAGCACTAGTCCTACAATTTTGACCCAAATTATGTTAACAGAGCGTCAATTTAGCCGATAATCAGCAAAAAACGTAGGTGCATTAAAATGGCCACCAAGTCATTAACTCCAAAAAATAGGGTCATGTAGGGGCCACATGCCCAGGGCTAAGGCTAATTTCCTACCCCTATCATTCGAGCCCCCAATCCTTTGTTTGCCATTTTGTTGACACGTCATATGGCAGAGATTGGACCCTCATGGCTGGCCCCTCTACATTTGGCCCTACGTCGTGGCAGTGTTCACACGACAACGTTTAATGGGAAATTGGGGCTAAGCCCTCGCCCCTTCCCCCAACACCTCCCCTGATTCAATTTAAAATACATTTTTATCATATGGCTAATAAGGACCATGGTTAGCATGAGTTGTTAGGGTGTGACGCTATTTTTTTGAGAGGTCATGGTATCTATCCCTGAGGAGTTGATTTCAAACATGACCCAAAATTTTGGCAACCCCCGTGTTGCAACGTCATAGCTTCTGGTTAGGCCACGTGGTAGCATGTGGTTGGCAAACATACCACCAATAAAACATTGCCACATCAATGACAACCAAACCAATAAAATCATGCCAAGTGGTGCGACCCGATTGGTCCAACGAACCAGTTAACCCAGTCAACCATGCCTAGTCAGCAGGCCACATCAGCAGTATGGATTGCAGACTAGGTTGTCACAATTTTGCCAAATTCACCTATTTTAGAAAATGAACAAAACATGTTTTTGGGAGCATATGGAGTCTGTTTCGTATGAAATGAGTTGCACTAGATTTGGAATGACGAGAACTACACGGTCATTCAGATTCCACACCGATCTGACAAATTTTAATTTTGAGAAAAATTTTGGGCACGTGACCAATCCTCCCCACTAGAAGCTTTTGGAACCAAAATATCACTTTCTGTTGTCCAACAGGTGAGAGTATAGTTCCCTCACCTTTCTAATCTCAATCCACAGCCTTGGAAGAATTTATTCCTTTCAGCCCCACTCGAAGGTAGTCCACACTCCCTCATTTTGAAGACCATGTTCTTCTCTCAAGAATGGTGTCTTGTTGTAATTCATCAAGGTATTCAGGAGAAAACTCCTCAATGGAAGCAATCTGGGCATTCTGTCCTTGATATTCAATCAAAGTAGGCTCATACAAGCTTAATTTATCAACATTAACAACAACATAAATTTGCATATATGAAGGCAAATCCAACTTGAAGGCATTATCACCAATCTTTTCCAAAATTCTGAAAGGATATTAAGGAGTTGGTTTTAGTTTTTCACCTCCTCCTTGGAGCCTTTCTTTGTTAATGTGAAGCCAAACTTCATCACCGAATTGGAACTTGTGATCTACCCGATGCTTGTCGTACCTTGTTTTGTACTTGCCTTGGTTTTTCTCAAGCTGATCTTGAACTACTTGAGGTGCCATTTGGAATCGTTCAATGAACTTCTTGTCTTTTTCCATGTCACCATCAATAGAAACATCCTTATTACCAATATGGTACAACAAATTATGACACAAATGGTAATCAAATTCCCCTACTTGGTTCTCTTGAGTCAAGCTTAAATGTACATTTTTAAGATATGCATATGGTTGATCATAACTTTCCTGGAAAAGAAAATTATGATTGATTAAAGTAATTGCACTAACAATAGACCTAGAAAGAATATCATCAACCTTGTTGTATATATCTTTCTTATACTTGCTGACCAAGTGGAATTGTTGTAAGGATCCCATTCGTTGAAAGTGACTTGATTGTTGCAACATTGTCATTGCACCATTGAAAATTTTTGAATGACATGAAGTGGGCTTGCCATATTGCATGAGTGTGGCCATGGCATAGTCACTTGCAAGTACATAAGTTGAACTGAAATTTTCTTTCAAGACATCAAATTCCTTTTGTTTCTTGCCTCCTCACTGGAAAACCTTTTCCACACTAGCCAATGCATGAAAATGAGTTGCAATAGAAGAAAAGTTAGCAATAATTTTTCTCCAATATTGGGCCTCTCCCAAAAAACTTATTACTCTAGTGACAGTCTTGGGAGTTGGCCAATTCATCATGACATCGAACTTGGAGGGTTCTATCTTCAACTCACCTCCTCCAACAATATGCCTCAAGCACACCAAAGAAGTTTTACTGAATTCACACTTTAACACCTTCTAAAAGAACTGTTATTTCTTTAAGAAATCAAGTACTTTTCTCACATGCATGACATGTTGATCAAGAGTTTTTCTGAAAACTAAGATGTCATATAAATGGACTATCTCACCTAGAAATGGCTCCAATACATCATTCATCATACGCACGAAAGTAGTAGGAGCATGGAAAAGACAAAAAAGCCTAACTAGCCATTCAAACAAACCATTCTTTTTTTTAAATTTTGTGTTCCATGTGTCTCCTTCAACAATTCTACTTTGATGATAACCACTCCTTAAGTTGCACTTAGTGACATGCTTTTTATTCTTCCTGGTGATCAGGTGCTCAAAAATTATGCTCAAAAATTAAAGTATCATAATCTTGTTAAACTCAACTTCAGATCAAAGAGCTTGTCTTTCTGAATCCAACAGTGTAAACAAAACTCAAATATGAGTTCGTATGCAGAAGTTAGGGGAAGTCAAAGTTCAAGTTTGACTTGTCTACATGGCAAGATTGGATGACATGGCAAAGCCCTTCAGCGAATGGGGAGGTGCCAAGTGGCATTCTGTCATTGGCCCCCATATTTCACAAATCATAAGTTGCAGGTGGAAAAGGTGTTACAAATTGGTCCCGACATGTTCAAGGTTGCGATGCAATCGCATATCGCATATCACAAACATGTCAAAATCGGCCCCAACAGATACTAGGTTACGATTCAATGGATTGCGGATCGTAATCACATATCGCAGGTAAACATGAGTTCCACTTTATGACTGTCGATGATTTCTTGCCATTTGCAAAATGCGAAAAGTTTGGGATGTGAGATGTTATGAATTGTAGTTTAATGTCCCGTTGGGTCCGCGATATCGCTATCGCAACATCGACGCTAAGTTAACAAGGCCTTAAGCCCACCAAACATCGAAAATTATGATTTGTGATACGACTGACAGGTTATAGCCTGCCGCACATTGAAATTTTCGCCAAGTTAGCATTTTTGGGGCTAAGTTGTAGGATCATGCCGGTTTTTCAGCAATTTGTGGAACAAATAGTGGGAAAACTAGGAGAAGTCATAACTTCTTTAGTTATTATCCAAATTGGATGAAAAAAGAGTCTAGATAGCTAGGTTTCGATTCTATGGATTTTTGATCGCAATCTCATATCATAGATAAACACAAGTTCCTCTTTATGACTGCCGATGGTTATCTACTGATTGCGAAATGTGATAAGTTTCGGATGAGAGATGTTATGAATTGCAATTTAATGTCCCGTAGGGTCCACGATATCTCTATCGCACCATCGTCGCTGAGTTAACAAGGCCTTAAGCCCACCAAAATTCATTGATTGTGATTTGCGATATGACTGACAAGTTATAGCCCACCACGTGGTGAAATTTTTGTCCTGTTAGTATTTTCGGGGCTAATTTGTAGAATCATGCCAGTTTTCGAGAAATTTGTGGAACAAATAGTGGGAGAACTAAGAGAAGCCATAACTTCTTAATTCATTATCCAAATTTGATGCAAAAAGAGTTTAGATAGTCATTTTTTAGTATTATGAACTCATTGAGATAGGTTTCAGAGGGATTTTAAGCATTTTAAACACACTTTTATTGTAATTTTGAGCATAATAGAGAGGCCCAAGAATTGGAAGCTAGACCAAGGAGACGTATCCTAGGAGGGGTGAAGTCCACATCAATTCTATGTGTTGCATGTTGCATGTTGTATTTTGATGTTTATTTTTTGTTATTTTGTTGTTGTTCAGCATATGTTTCATGTTAAAATTATTTATAAGATTTACATAAGAAACTCCCATGGGAATAAGTTAATTAGCAAAAATGGTGAATCCTTAAGCACTTGATAAGAAAATGATAAGGATATTGGTTTTATTCTAAATGGGGAATGAGCATAGCATTACTAATTTTCTCCATTTAATATGAAGTTGGTATCAGAGCACTAGTTTTTTCTTATTAGATTTTCTTATTCAAAGAAGGAGTATTGTTTGCTAGTTTTGTGTCATGGTAACAAGGTTAAAACCTCAAAAGAGGTGAAGAAAAGATTGTTGAAAGCCCTATAGTTGGCTCAAGGAGAAGAAGAGCAAGGTTCCCAAAGTCCTCTACACCAATACATCCTCAAGTTGCAAAAGTTGCAGTTGAGTCTTCAGAGACCATGTCTCATGAAGGAGAAACTATCATGACAGGAGATGGGAAGTCCTTTAGAAAGGCTTTATTTGATATGACAGATATGGTGAAGGTCCTCTATGAAAAGAGGAATAGTAGATTGCAAGGAGAAAGTTCCAAACCTCCCAAAGGATAAGGCTCTTCAGGAGGAGGTAATGGAAAAGGAGACAAACCTCCACCCCCTCCCCCATCTTCACATTCTTCCACTAAAACAACCCTTACTCATACTCATCAGCATTCTACAGAAGGAATTGGCAAATGGCCTTTTCTAAAGCTTGATGTTAAATTTGAGTTGCCCATGTATAATGGTGAAGTGAATGTAGAGAAGCTTGATAACCTGATTCATCAGTTGGAGGTGTATTGTAGAATTAAAAACCTTCAAGAGGATGATATCAAAATTTAGTTGGTTTCATTGAGAATGGAGGGTGCAACACTCATTTGGTAGGAAGAAAGGACTCAAGATGAGATAAAAAAAACATGGTAAGGTATCTGTTACTTTCTATGATTTCATTGCTGCTATGAAAAGACAATTCTACCATCTATCCCATATGCAAAAAGTTATCATAAATTGGAAAAATTTCAGACAGGTAAAAGTTCAAAACGTGCAAGAGTGTACTCATGAGTTTAGGAGAAGAGCTCTTATGATAAGAGTGGACTTGCAGTAACAAGATATCTTGTTGAAATATATTGGAGGTTTGCATAGATATCTTTGACACACCATTCTTATGTTTAATCCCATGAATCTTGATGAAGTTTGTGTTCAAGCTACACACCTCAAAGAAAGAGGGAAAAATGTACTAGAAGAGGGTAAGAACAATCCATTCCAAAGTCGTGGAAAGGGAAATAATTTTAAAGGGGTTTTCGTAGTGCATTATATTAGATACCATTTTTTGGGATTCAACTACATTATGTAAGTCATTCATCTATGACCATTTCCATGAGAGGTACTAGTAGCTGATTAATTTCTCATGATTTTTGAATAATCCACTAAGCAATCATTACATCGGGTGATGCTCACAGGGGTGAAGAAGTGGGATTGAAAATAGTGAAATGAATCAGATAGCGTCAATGATCACTTCTAGGGGTTGCACCCGGTAACTAGGACTTCCCTAGAGGTCACCCATCCCAGATTGCCTCTAGCTCAAGCGTGCTTAACTATGGAGTGTTCCCCACAATCAGTTCCAATTAGCTTGCTACCCGATTTGCAAAACCTTAGCAAGTATTGTGCATCATGAACCATTCAATTAGAGTTCCCTTCACTCTTTTGCATTTAAGTGTTGAGGGTTTTTTGCAATGCATTATATTAGATATCATTTTTTGGGATTCAACTACATTAATTAAGTCATTCATCTATGACCATTTCCATGAGAGGTAGTCATAACTCGGTAATTTCTCATGATTTTTTAATATTCCACTTAGCACTCGTTGCATCGTGCGATGCTCACACGGGTGAAGAAGTGGGATTGAAACTAGTGAAATGAATCGCATAGCATCAATCCTCACTTCTAGGGCTTGCACTTAGTAACAAGGATTTCCTAGGAGGTCACCCATCCCAGAACGCCTCTCGCTCAAGCGCGCTTAAATATGGATTTTTCCCCACAATCAATCCCACTTAGCTTTCTACCCCATTTACAAAACCTTAACAAGTATTGTGCCTCATCAACCATTCAAGTAGAGTTCCATTCACTCTTTTGAATTTAAGTATTGAGGGATTTTCACAGTGCATTATATTAGATATTATTTTTTGGGATTCAACTACGTTATGGAAGTCATTCATCAATGACCATTTCCATGAGAGGTAGTCATAACTGACTAATTTCACATATTAGCTTGTGATGTGATTTATGCTCATGTTTTCCTTTCAAGCTATGTAAGTCTATTACAAGACTTTGAGGGGCTCACTTGTTTTACCTTCCATGTGGTAGAACCTTCATGCATCACACTTGACTCTTCGCAAGGTCACACACTTGTTCTCACCAAAGTCATCATACTTCAATCTATTCATTATTGTAGCCAAGATACATCATTAAAACCCACTTGATTGGAAACCAAGTCGTATTTTAGATGGGATTACTACACTAAATAGTGTGAGGTCTAATTGGGACTTCATATTGGGAAGATCACCAAAATGTTGGTGGGTTCAAAACTATCGACATTTATGGTGCTAGAAGGAGGGTCAGATGGCAAGCTAAGCCCATGAGTTCAGTTTGAAATTTCCACACTCATTAATAGATTCTCCTCAAATCACAACCCCGACATCTTTTTCTAGAACCACAAATATGAAAGTTCCAGCAAGAATCAATGATGACTTGTCAAATCTTAAATTCAACGGTAAGGGCGAAAAAACCTTTTTCGAGCACACCTCTTGTTTTCTCGATTTTTGCACAAAAACATTATTGACTGCGATTATGTTTCCTGTAGGTTTTTCATTCTCATGTTTGAAGGGCACGTAAGGGAATTGAGTAACACATTTCCTGTCTCCTCTATACACTCTTTCAAATACCTTTAGATAGAGCTTTACCGCACCTTTGATAGGTATGATTATAAATCTATGTTCAAGAAAATTATGCGATTGTGAAAAGCACCTATTGAATCTCTTGATGACTTTTATGATCATTTCATTTATTTTTTCTTTGAATTTTCTGGAGATGATGTTGATTAGCCCTTATTGAAAGACACGTTCAAATTTCTTGTTCACATTTCGAAGAATATGTAGGAATATGAATCTTTCGAAAGTCTCTCAACATACCTCGAATCAGAGCTTCTAAATCTGTGACAGACGACGTTGTTGTACCAAGTGACTCTCCCTCTCTTCTAATAAAAAAACTGCATTTCCACAGGTGGATGTAGGATAAGTTTAGAATTCATCCGTTGATTTACCACCATCTTCTCCCATCCCACATACTCAGAATTCTAGCACAAGTTTGAATTGTGAATTTGATGTTTGCGATGGTGTTATCTCCTCGTCCTCCATCCTTTGGTTGCTTTTGTCCTCCGGATTGTGAGTTGTTGTGTCACCCATTTCGAATGTTTCTTTTGATGTTCATGAGGATCAAGTTCTGGATGGAGTTAGTGTTGAGAACCAAACTTGGGATATCATTTACGATTACTATGAGTGGGAGTCTAGATCTGAACAAGAATCTATGATGAAGGTTGATTATTTTCCATCCACACCTCTCCCTCATTATCCAGAAAATTTTCACGTTTCTGTCATTCCTATTGAATCTTCCAAGGAATTACCTTATGATGATATTATTACTTTCGATCACCCTCAGAACTCATGGAATGTTAGTTTTCCAGCTGAATTCAAAGAGGATAAATTTTGTCCTTTTTTCTCTTCCCAATCTATCATCTCATCATTTTGAAGAAATGAAGGGTGAAATTTCTTGTTTTGAATCTTCTCCTCTTTATGATTCATCAGATCATGAGGATGCCTCTATTTCTCATTTGCAACTTTCTGATCATGTTTTTCTTGACCTTTTAACCCATTCATCTCGTAAAGGCTCTAATTTTTCCACTGTTCATTTTCTAAGCCACTGGTCTATGATGACCTATCATATGATGATTTGGAACTTCCGTAAGCTGTCGAGGAACTTCAGCCCAAGATAATGGTTATGTTAGGTAGTCGTAGTTTTGAGACTAGTTCTAATTCTAGTCAGAATAGAAACATATTTTTAAAGGCTTATCATCACTCTTCCACACAAATAAAAAATCATTCTGTTTCACAATTTTTTCACACTCAATCTGATTAGCACAATCCTATCATTAAGTCATTGGAGGAGTCATACCTGGTGAGAACTATTGAAAAGTGCAATTTTTCTCATTTATACATGTTCACCCATTTTCGAAGTTCAAAAGTTTGTCTTTGCATGCCTTTGAGTTGCAATGTTTCTAACCACCATAATGCATCCACACAATGCTTCACATGCGGTTTTCTTTTGTACTTTCCTGCGTGCATTTTCAAATTATAATGTCTTGGTATGTATTGCCTTATCTTTCCTTTTTTATGCTATGCTTGAATATATTTCTTGATATGAAATCCCTCGCTTACATAGTCTAACCAATGCGTTAGTGGTTACACTGCAAATTTCATTTTACGTAGGACTCTCCTATTCTTGGTTAGTTTAGGAGTAGGAGTATTTTTGTTTGTTTTCGTTGTTTTGTTTTGTTTTAATTTACTTTCTTCTCCACTCTTTTCTTTCATTTCTTTTCAGTTGTAGGCTAGCTTCCGCATGGGACCGTGTTTATTTTTTGGAGCAAGTATGGTGAAGTCCAAGATGAAGTTGTGCTACTATCAACGCTTGGTTATCTGTTTATTCCCTCTCTTTGTGTGATTCTTACATTCTTTTAGTCGATGATACTCTGATGGAATCACGATAGTGAAATCACGATAGTGGAATGCATTCTTTATCGGAGAAAACCATAGTGGAATCACGATGCTTGAACCTATAACTGGTATTGCCTACTCTTCTCGATCTATTATTTTCGATTCCTTTTCACGTAAATATATACAAGTAGAGTAAGGAGGGGAGGAAAAATTTAACAAGTGCGTTAGAGGTATATATAAATATCCTTCTCTGGAGGGACAACCTTTTTTTCTATCAATAAGTTAGGATCCATCTTTCGCCTCATTAAATAAATAAGTGACTATGCACAATTCTTTGAAAAAAATGAAAAGAAATAAAATAAGGGTGAAAGAAGAGAAGTTCTTCTTGCGTAGAGAGGAAAAGAAAGCAAATCTATCGTGGTATTGTCCAAGGTCATTAGTATCAGGGAAATGTTTGTGTTCCTACAGTGACTTCGTCGGGGTATTGCCAAGGCCTACTAGTAGCAACTCAACACCAAAGATGAAAACTAAGACTCTAACAAGTTTTTTAACCTGTGTATTTATATACTCCTCATCCCCAATTGAAACAACTTAGTTTCACTTGGCTTAGTTAAGTGTGTCATCGATGAAGATAATGGTAAGGACTATATCTTTAACACAAGCTAATTGAAGAAGCTATGGTATTTAATAAACTGAAAAATACTTCCAGAAGCGTTAGACATGTTCTCCATGAGATAAGGGCCATACACAAAGTTGGGGTTCTACCAATGTTGTGGCAAGTGTTGTAGATACTACAACCACCCTCCAAAATATTTCCTATGCTTTGATTTTAGAGCCTCCCCTTTTGTTCATAGGATCTTGTCTTTTATTATCGTCAAGTATTCATGATTTGATCAAGACTTATTATTTTCATCGGTGCTTATGTTTGCTTGTTTTCATACCTATCTAAATTTTTCATGTGACAAGCTAATCTTATGGCTTGACCTTGTAGCAGTACTGGGCTTGCCTCCAGAAACTGCACAATCTTGGAAGGCAAGCCAACCTTGATGATGGAAACTGTGCAATCAAAATGGTAGCTTAGGCTTGAGCTTGAGAATTGTGTAGTCATGGATGGAAACCCACCACTAGGCTCAGAAACTGTGCAATCCATCCACTGTGCTTAGAAACTGTGCAATGCACTGAGCCGATAAGTTGCCCAGTTCCCCGAAATTGTGCACTATTCATTGGCAGTGTGCATGGAAAGTTTCCCATAAATAAATAAAAAAATTAAAAAAGTGAAAAAAGTGATCTCTATAAATGATTAGGTGTTCAAAATTAGGCTCAAAAATAAAAGTCTCATAATCTTGTTAAGCTTAGCTTCAGATCAAAGAGGTCGTCATTCTGATTCCAATGGTGTGAACGACACTCAAATCTGAGCTCGTATGCAAAAGTTAGAGTAAGTCAAAGTTTAGGTTTGACTTGCTCACATGGTAGGACTGGATGATGTGGCAAGGTGCTTCAGCGAATGAGGAGGCACCAAGTGGCAAGCCACCATTAGCCCCATCATGTCACAAATCACATTCACATGGATGTCGGTGTTAAAAATCAGTCTCAAAGAAAGGGAAGGGTGTGATGCGATAAGGCAAGAAGGAAGGTTTTCAAGAATCGACCGAAGGCACGATGCAATGGATTGCAATCGCATATCAGCAAAGGGTCCACATTCTAGAATCTGCCCCTGGTAGGTACTGGGTTCCGATGCGATCTCACAATCGCAAATTGCAACACGTTGCAAAGCCCCACATATCCAAGACCGCAATTTTCCGCCAATTGTGATATCTTGGATGTGATAAGGTTATATGTTACAATTAATGTTCCATCGAGTCTATCATATCATAATTGCACATCGCTCGCTACATTCACAAACCATAAGAACCACGAGACTTTGCAGATTGCGATTTGTGATGGATATTCATTGCCGAAAATTTATGGCCCACCGCACAACAAAATTCTCGCTCAGTTAGCGGATTTTTTTAGCAAAATCATGGGCTCGTGTTTGATGTGCAGCAATTTGTGGAATGAATAGTGGGAGAACTAGCAGAAGTCATAACTTCATCAGGTTTCCATCAAATTAGATGCAAAAAGAGCCTAGATGGCCATTTTTTAGTATTTTGGACTTATTGGAGTAGGTTTTAGAAACATTTGAGGATTGTAAACACATATTTTTACACTTTTGAGCATAATAGAGAGGCACAAACCATTGGAAGCTGAACCAAGAAGGCATAGCCCATGAGAGGTGAACTCTTCATTTTACTTGCAAAAATTCATGAATCCTTAAGCACAATGAAAGCATTTTGTTTATAATCTGAGGAAGATCTTAAAACTGCAAACTAATATTCTAAATCATATCAATTTGGAATTACAGCACTAGGTTTTCTTTCTGAAAGAAGGATTTAATTGCTTCCAATTTAATGTCATGCTTACAAGGTTAAAACTAAAAAGAGGTGAAGGAAAGCTAGTTGGAAGCCTTGAAGTTGGGTCAAGTTGAAGAAGAGAAAGGTTGCCATAATCCCCAACACCAATTCAGCCTCAAGCTGCAGTTGAGACTCCAGAGATCGTGTCTCATGAAGGATAACCTACAAACATGACAGAAGATGAGAAGACCTTCATAAAGGCTTTCTTTTATGTGATAGAGATG
This sequence comes from Pinus taeda, assembly GCA_000404065.3. Taxonomy (NCBI): domain Eukaryota; kingdom Viridiplantae; phylum Streptophyta; class Pinopsida; order Pinales; family Pinaceae; genus Pinus; species Pinus taeda. Next base: position 70,289 of record APFE031311741.1, on the reverse strand, counting down.
GTGAATGTCCTCTATGAAGAGAGGCATAACAGGTTGCAAGGATAAAGTTCCAAACCTTTCAACGGAGAAGGCTCTTCAGGAGGAGGTAATGGAAATGGAGAAAAACCTCCACCCTCTCCACCATCTTCTTCATCTTCTTCTTTACAAGCATATTCACACTCTTCCACTAATACAAACCTTACTCATACTCATCATCATTTTTCAAAAGGAACTAGTAAATCACCTTTTTTAAAACTTGATGTTAAATTCGAGTTGTGCATGTATAATGATGAAGTGAATACATAGAAGCTTGATAATTGGATTCGTCAATTACAGGTCTATTGCAAGATTCAAAACCTTCAAGAGGATGACATAAATATTCAGTTAGTTTCCTTGAGAATGAAGGGTGCAACACTAGTATGTTGTGAATCAAAGACCCAAGAGGAGATTAAAAAACATGGTAATATCTCAATTTCATGTAATGATTTCATTGTTGCAATTAAAATAGAATTCTACCCTATAGCTTATATGCAAAAAGCCATTATGAGTTGGGAAAACTTTAGAAAACTTAAAGGTCAAACTGTGGAAGATTACACCCAAGAATTCAGAAAAAGATCTCTCATATTGGGTGTAGATTTGCAGTCACAGGACACTTTGCTGAAGTACATAGGGGGTTTACACAATTACCTTAGGAATATTATCTTAATGTTCAATCCCAATAATATAGATGATGTGTGTGCATAAACCACTCATCTTGAGGCAAGAGGGAAAAACACCTCAGAAGAAGGTAGCAAAAATCCAGTTAAGAGTAAAGGAAAAGAAAAGGCTCTCGAAGGAAAGGCCAACAAAAATGCGTCTATCAAAAAAGAAGGAGATAAAGTTACATGCAAACACTGTTCTAGAGAGGGTCAAAATGAAGCTCACTATTGGAAGCTTCATCCCGAAATGAAGCCAAAAAGAAACAACAAGGGAAAAAAAGAGACAACTGCAACCACTCAGCAAGATTTGGGATCCATTATAGGTGATGAAACTAAAATCACAGTCATGGGGTTAAAAGGGAAAGAATCCATTTCCAGCACTAGTTCTTCACGCTCGCAAAAGGAAACTCCAAATGAAAAGAGGAGAATAGAAATGTTTCACATAAGGGCGATCTCAAAACATAAAAATATTGATACATTGTTTGATAGCGGCTCTCAAGCCAATCTTATATATGAAAACAATTTCAAGAGTTTGAATATGGAAATTGTTCCATGTCATAAACCGTATTGAATTGCATGAGTATGTGACTATGCGTAATTTCAGTTTACGAGAAAGTGTAAACTGAAATTCACTATCACTGCAAAATTCATAGATGAGGTGGAGCTTGACATTATGCCATTAGATATCTATGGGATCATTTTGGGCAGCCTATAGCTGTATGAAAGAAAAACTATCTTCCATCGACATGAAAACAAATATAATTTATTAAAAAATGGACTAGAATATATTGTGAGAGCTCAGAGAAAGAAAACAAATATTTCTCTTGTTAATGCAGGGTAGATGAAAACACTGGTGATTTTGAGCAAGAATTTTGTGCTTTTCATGATCAAACCCCAAAATGATGTTGATAATGAAGGTTTTAAAGGTTGTGATTGGAATTTGAAATCTGAACTGGTTGACGTAGTTAACCAATATGATGAAATGATGCATGAACCAAAGGGATTACCTCCCAAGAAAGGAATCCAACACGAGATACAGTTACAAAGATATTGTCCTCTTCCTAAGATAGACATGTACAAGATGTCAGTGATGGAAAGCACAGAAATTAAGACACAAATCTAAGCTTTGTTGAATAAAGGGATCATCAGACCATATTCCTCACTTTGTGGTTCACCTATTGTCTTGGTGTCAAAGAAGGATGGAACAAGGCACATGTGTGTGGACTTTCGTGCATTAAACAAAAGTACGGTAAAGAAACATTACCCACTACCTTGAATAAATGATTTACAAGATCAATTAAGATGCAAAGTATTTTACTAAGATGGAATTAAGAAGTGGCTACCATAAAATTATATCAGTTGAAGGAGACATTTGGAAGAGAACATTCTAAACAAAACAGGGTTTGCTTGAATGGCTAGTTATGTCATTTGGTTTATGTAATGTTCCCGCTACATTCATGTGTGTGAAGAATGATGTGATGAGGCCATTTATTCATGAATTTTTCATAGTCTACCTAGATGACATCTTAATTTTCAGTAAATCCTGTGTTGAACATGTCACGCATGTAAGAAAAGTACTTGATGTCTTGAAAAAAGAAAAGTTGTATCTGAATATGTCAAAATGTGAGTTTGGAAAGACTTATTTAGTTTACTTATGTCATATTGTTGGAGGAGGTGAGTTGAAAATAGATCCCTCAATATTGATGTCATTGTGAATTGGCCAAGGCCCAAGATAATTATAGAGGTAAGAAGTTTTCTTGGAGAAACCCAATATAGGAGGAAATTCGTTGCTAATTTCTCTCTTATAACAACTCCTTTGTATGTGTTGACCAATGTGAAAAAAGAATTTTCAGTGGGGCGGAAACCAAAAAAAGGCCCTTGATGCATTGAAGGAAAATACTAGTACATATATCATACTTGCACTTCTAGACTTGAGACAATCATTTGAGATTCAAACAGATGTTAGTGATTACTTCTCTTATTGCTGGTCATTTCAGTGTAAGTAAGACAGTGGAACATCTACAAAGGCATGTTGATTAGCCTCGTATGCTTGAAGGTTTGTCTTTTTTTATTAAAGGATGTTCATATGTGCAATCAGTAAGCCTGAAATAGGAAGTTAGGATTGTACATACCACTTCTGGTTCCTTCATGGTTGTGGGAGAGTGTTTCTATGGATTTTGTAGGAGGTCTTCCATTGTAAAAAAGAGGTCATGAATATTTGTATGAAGTTTTGGATAGGTTCAGAATGTAGAAATCAAGTTACTGCTGAACAAACTGCTCAATCATTCTTTCAGAATGTTTGGGTTCATTTTGGATTGCCCACATCCATTATTAGTGATCGAGATTCTCGCTTTGCGGGAAATTTTTGGTCAAACTTTCGGGGATTCATGGACACCAAGTTAATAAAGAGTATAACCTTTGATCCAAAAACAGATGGTCAAACAAAGGTAGTGAATAGAAAAGTGGTACATCTTTTGCATGGGTATTGCAGCAAGCATCCTAAGTTGTGGGATGAACAGTTGCACTATATTCAACATGCTTACAACCGAGCCAAACACTCTTCCACTCAAACTTCACCATTTGAGGCATGCATGGGATACTTTCCTAAATCTCCTTTCAATTTTATTTTTGGAAAAGGTGCTACTATTGAAGGCCATAGAGACATAGACGAAGAAAGAAAGTTCATTGAAAAACTACAATTAGTACACCAAAAGGTTCAAGAAAAACTTGAGAAAAGATAAGGAAAATTCAAAGCAAGACACGACAAGCATCATCAAGATCACAAGTTCCAAGTTGGTGATGAAGTTTGGATTCAAATTAACAAATAGAGGCTCCCATGAGAAGGTAAAAATCTCAAACCAATTAGAGATGGTTCATTCAGAATTTTGGAAAAGATTGGTAACAATGCCTTCAAGATGGATTTTCCTTCATATATGCAAATTTATGTTGCTATTAATGTTGATAATATAAGGTTGTATGAGCTTCCTCTGATTGAATATCAAGGACAAAATATTCAAATTCGATCTATTGAAGACTTTTCTCTATAATTCCTTGATGTGCTTCAGTAAGACACTATACTTGACATACAAACAAGGACATCAAAAAGGGGAATTACTGATTATCTTCGGATGGGGCTCAAGGGTACAATTACTTCAAAAGAAAAATGGATAGAGGTTGGAAAGGTGAGGGAACTATACCCTCACCTGTTGAAAAATTAAAAGTGATCCTTTTGGGGTCCAAAAGGCTTCTAGTGGGGAGGAATAATTAGGTGCTCAAAATTAGGCTCAAAAATAAAAGTTCCACAATCTTGTTAAACTTAGCTTCAATTCAAAGAGCTCATCATTCTGATTCCAATGGTATGAATGACACTCAAATTCGAGCTCGTATACAGAAGTTATCATAAGTCAAAGTTCAAGTTTGACTTGCTCACGTGGCAGGATTGGATGATGTGGAAAGGTCCTTCAGTGAACGAGGAGGCGCCAAGTGGTAAGCCACCCTAGGCCCCCGCATGTCACAAATCGAAATCGCAAGCATGTCGGTGTTAAAAATCAGCCCCTGAGCAGGGAAGGGTGCGATGCGATTAGGCAGGTGGACAAGTTTTCAAGAATCTATTGAAGGAACAATGCGATGGATCGCAATTGCAGATCAGCGAAGGGTTAGCATTACAGAATTGGCCCCCAACAGGTACTAGGTTGTGATGTGATCTCATAATCACAAATCACAACACGTTGCAAATACCTGCATATCTAAGGCCCCAATTTCCACCGATTGAGATATCCTAGATGTGATAAGGTTATAGGCTGCAATTAATGTTCTGTCGGGTCCGTTGTATCACAGTTGCACATTGCTCTCTACGTTCATAGACCATAAGACCCATTAGAATTTGCAATTGCAATTTGTGATGGACAATTGGTGGCAAAAAATTATGGTCCGCTGCGCGGCAAAATTATCGCTCGATTAGCAGATTTTTTGAGCGAAATTGTGGGTTCCTATCGGATGTGGAGCAATTTGTGGAACAAATAGTGGAAGAACTAGGAGAAGTCATAAATTCTTCATTTTTCCACCAAATTGGATGCAAAAAGAGGCTAGATGGACATTTTTTAGTATTCTAGACTGATTGGAGTAGGTTTGAGAAGCACTTGAGCATTGTAAACACAAATTTTTACAATTTTGAGCATAATACACTCTTGAGCATAATAGAGAGGCCTAAGCCATTGGAAGCTAGACCAAGGAGACGTAGCCCACGAGGGGGGAGCTCCTTTATCATGTGCTTGTTGTAATGTATTTTTTATGATGTTTTATACTTGTTTATGCTACTATTCAGTTTCTAGTTTATGTTAAATGTTTGATAAAATTAAAATAAAACCTATTCAGTTTACTTGCAAAAATTCATGAATCCTTAAGCACAATGAAAGAATTTTGTTTATAATATGAGGAAGATCTTAGCACTGCAAAAAAATATTCTAAATCATATCAATAATATAGGGATTCATCATTAGTTTCCTAAAGGTGGCACAATCATTATTTTTATAAATTTCCACCAAGTGTTACATTTTCCTTGATTTTAGACATGCAAATCATAAACCCTAATCCACCCAAATCTATTTAATTGAAACCTCTAGATATTATTTGAACATTGGAACTTGGAGCTATAGAATTCCCAAGGAGATCAAGGAGCCTTGAGTGGAGTTCATGTCACTTTTCAGGGTGAGTTTTTTTTATCGTCTTTTGCCTTTTTTTTGTCGCTTTTTGTCCTTCGCTTATATGGGTGTTGTTTTTATTGTGTCTATTCATTATTTATTTAATAATTTTAACTTGTATTAGCTTTTAGAAGTGTTGATTTAGTTTTTTGTTCACCTTTCCTAAGTGTTGCATCAGGTTTCTTTTTTTTGCACATCAGTGATCACTGTTTCGATGACTCTCCTTGAACATTTGTTTTCCCTTCTATTTGTTGAATTTCTGAACTTGATTCACATTGATCTATACATACTTAGTCATTAATTCACTTTAAATTTCATTGTCACTTAGATATTATTATTTCCTACATCCACACCGGGTAGATCTGCACTTCACTTGGCCATGCACTGCCTTGCCGAATTGGTCATTGCGCAAGTCCAAGGCTCAAGCTGAGAGATTGGCCTCTGAGACTATGAAATGTCCATCATAGGCTATCCCAACTGTGCATTGCAGAGTCCCAGAGCTTAGTCCTTCCACATTGTCCAGTGAGATTGCGCAATGCACAATCTCTCCCTCTCACTTCCCAAGATGAACTGTGCATTACAGAGTTTCAAGCCTCAGGCTACATCGTTGGCTATTAAGACTATGCAATGCATAGTTCCCTCAGCAAATATCCCTCCCTTCCTCAAGAGAATTATGTAGTCTCTCTCATTATTCTGTGTGTTTGCTGCCTGATCTTGCTTTGAAAGTTGATTTTCAAAACCTAATGTAATCATGCAATGAGTTCCTTTTCCTCCTAATGGTATCACAATTGTTGAGCACTTCTCTCTAGCAGGCATTGTTATCATGGAACCCAAGGGAGTTGCTTCAAAAGGTACCACAAAAAGAGATCTCGAGGAAGCTTTTGACAGCATGCAAGTAAACTTGCTAGTATAGTCAGACACTCAAATCTTTGTGGTAAAGGAATCAGATCTTACATGGCATAAATTGAATGGATCTTTTTTAGGAAAGAGCTCCAAGCAGATCTAGAGGATTGGTAGGTATACATTAATGTCCAGAAATCAGGTCTACATGGGGTTTCATGAAAATATCGAACCTTCCCATGTGAATATGTTATCAGTTAAATTGCTTCACATATTGATGTGGAAACTATGACTTTGAACAAAGCCAACGGATAAAATCTACTACTTTTTTGGTAGAAAATTATCGACTTATGTACCATTTTCCCGAGCCAAAAACACTCATGGATTCATTGTTCTATTCCACCAACAATTATGTGGGCACAAAAGACAATGTTAAAGTTTGGTTTAAATATCCATCAAAGTTTTGACAAACATCCACCAACAAATACAAGACAAAATTTCTTGTGGGAAATATTATTGAACCAGGTTGTGAACGAGGGGAATTTATTCAACTGGTTAGACTTGATGGCTCGATAGTTAAGTATTCATGTAGAAAACACCCTAAATCCTCCCAAGGGAGAGGAAGAGAGATTTTACATGTTTTCATACTTACTGGATGCAATCTATTCACATAATGCATTTCATGGCATGAAATCGACTTGGACACCTAGAGACCCTTCCTCATGCCTCTATATAAGATGATCTTTGAGGAAGAACCACCATTCATATCACATGGGGAAATGGAAGCAATATCAGAGATCACAGATTGGTTTGCCTCATGTGATGGCACATTCGTTAGAGTGTTTAGCGATTAGAATTTACTACAAGTTTGTCATGCTTGAAGTTTGATATCATCTATCCACAGGGTCATCAAAAGATTTATACAGGAAGAAGAAAGCACCTTGGCCAACTCTTCTAATGAAAGTTGGATTGTATGGTATGAAGAAGCTAAAATTCATAGAGATCGAAGGAAAGGAAATAGAAAATTTTGTATTTGGTACTTTGGACTTTAATCTGTATGATCCCCATGGTATTTAGAGAGACCATTGTGTGATAATTCACTTCCAGTGGCTTAGTGAGACATCTCCTTGGCTGAAGCAGGGTCTCTGGAAGAATTTTTATAATGCCTCTAAGTCCCATGGGCTAGTCAGTTTTGCAGGAACTTCACAGGTGACTAGGTAGAAAAAATCTACTCGAGAAGCAGTTCCAAAAGAAGGGAGAAACCCCGTGTAGGATAAGGATAAGAAAAAGGTTTCTTATATTCCATGGGGAGAATGAAGTCAAAATATGAAAGCAGATCCAACTGTTATGAAAGTATCTTTAGTAACAGAGGCAAAGAGGAAACATAGGATGC